>JAOQMR010113904.1:0-11504 GCA_027563865.1 Erythroxylum pelleterianum
ATTGTTGTTTTTGTTATTTTCCGGTTCCATTTTGTCATTGGTTTTATATCAATTGTTGTGTATTTCTTTAGTTTTTTTGGTGAATTTGGTACGACCCGTGTAAGTTGAAGCTGGTTTTGTACGATTTTGTCCGAAAGTTACACGGGTAGATCGTGTAATTTTACACGACCCATGTAAAATGAAGCAGATGCACGCAACCTACCCGAGAGGAACACGGTCATACCGTGTAATTTCACACGGTCCGTGTATGACAGTTATTTTGACAGTTTTCGGAATTATAAGAGGGGGAATACCGAAGAAAGAGGGCGGCGATTTTCATTGAGAAAGTGATTTTTGGCTTAGAAAAGAGGAGTTCGAGGAGAAGAAGGCGAGGAGCATAGATTGACATAGAGAAATTGGGGATTGAGAGATCAAGATCCAAGACAAAATTGGAGTTCCTTTTTCCTCCTTTTTCTATTCTTTTCTAATTTAATTCTTTATGTTGAAGTTAATTGTTCAATTTGTTTTTACGATTAATTCAGTTATGGACTTTTAGATTTCTTTATTCTAGGATGTTTATTTTAACTTAAGAATTTTGTATTAAACCTTATGACTTTATTTCTCAATTCAATGTTGATTAAATTTCAGTAAAGTTATTTCGTCAATTATTGATCTGATCTTTCTAATCTAGGGTTCTGAATTAACTATGGATGGTGTTAAATTAAGTACTGAAAAGTGACGTTTAATATTTGAAATACTAGATTAGATCTAACTGAATGAATATCTAGAAATAGATTTCTTCGTTAGGAGTACAATAAGAATTCAAAGGCGTTAATTGGGTTGACTTTGGTTTTTAATCTAAGAAATTGGTTTAAAAATTGAAATCAACACGTTGATTACTTCGAAAATATTGATTGACAACAGTTAGTTAATGTATTAGGTCAGCGAATTATTGCATAAGGAAATACATAATTTCTTAGTTAGAATGAATTCCTAGAATATTAGCGTTAATTCTGTTTATCGTTCATTACACTTTCCTTAATTTCATAATTTTCTCAATCGATTGCTTAGCAAATTTAGGAGGTATAAATTTAGTAATTTGACCTAGTCCTTGTGGATCGACACTTGATTACTACAACTAAAATCTGTGCATTTGCAGAGGCTATCAGGTATCTTCATTCTTAACTATCTGAAACAATATGATAGGGTAAAATTTTTTTATTTTATACTCTTTTAGTGGTGTCCTTACTTTAATTTTGTTGGACCTTGAACTTTTCTTAGAAGTTAGAATTATTAAATGAGAAATTTTGGCGATTAGTCATGAATAAAGTCCAAATGAATGAGAAAATTTTTGAATTAGAAATGATAGACAATAGTCAAGTAGTGAATGAGAAATGTGGATAGATCCATGTTTTGCTTTGTTGTTTTTGGTGGATAAGAGATTTTGAAATGGGAAGAATTAAGGTGAAAGTTAGAAGTACAATAAAAGCAAAAATGAAGTTGAATTTGTGTAGTAAGTTGATGAAGGATAAGTATATATGTGTATGTTCTATTATTAGTGTTCATGATTAATCATGGACTATAATTTCTTTATGGATGATATTAATTTGAAATGGAGTTGAGAATGAGGAGTAAATGAAGTAGAAAAGGTGATCTTGGTATGGGTTGTGTTAAGGAAAGATTTTTGAAGCAAAATGGGTAGTTGATCTGGAAAATGTCCACTGAGTATGCATTAGTCTTTTAGCCACAACTTTTTCTCTAGTTATCTGAACGTGATGATTCTTATTTGGATTAAACTAGAAACATATGGCTAAATTTATTATAGAGACATTGAATTTAAATTCAATCTTTAAGAATCTCAAAATTTGTTATGAAGTTGAGAACTGGGTACAATACATTGGTGGAGGAATGTAAAGATCCTGTTCTGACTTCAGGGGAAACTATGGATTGATCTAGATAGAATTAAGAAAAGTTTCTTCTAGAAAGTGGTAGTCTTTCTTTTATCTTTCCAACGGTATATAGTATGAGAATTTTGGACATTGGAGTTGAAAGTTATGATCTTTATAAGTGGGGATGTTTAGGAGTATCGATAGTATCATTTGTGATGACATCATATCGTCTGTAAAAATGTATCGTCTGTGATGACATCATATCGTCTGTAAAATGCATCATCTATGATGATGCCATATTATCTGTGATGACTTCATATCTTCTATATTTGACTTTTGCTTCTTCTATGTTTGACCTTTTGCTTCTTCTATGTTTGACCTTCTATACACTTTCGTCTGTTCCTATTTTTGGCTCTATAAGCGATAGAATTTGTCTTCAATTTCTTCATAAAATTTGTAGATCTTGATGTCCTCTTTCAAACCATCCAAATAACACCTTAATCCAATATTTTTAGGGAAAGTTATGATAATTTCCCCAATTCTGTATTGTCTGATGACGTTCACATCGTCTATATGTGAAGTCATATCGTATGTTCCTATGTTTGACCCTATATATGATCGAATTTGTCATCTAGGTCTTCATAAAAGTTGTAGATATTGAATTTCTCTTTCAAATCATATAAATAACACCTTAATACGATATCTGTATGGAAAGTTATGGCAATTATCCCAATTCTGTATTGTTTGATGATGTCATATCATCTATAAGTGATGTCATATTGTCGGTTTCTATTTTTGACCCTGTAGGTGATACAATTTGTCTTTGATATCTTCATGAAAATGGTAAACCTTGACGTCTTCTTTCAAACCATCTAAAGAACATCTTAATATGATATTTTTAGGGAAAGTTATGGTAATTTTCCCAATTCTATATTGTCTGATGATGTCACATCATCTATAAGTGACATCATATCACCTGTTCCTATTTTTGACCCTGTAGGTGATATAATTTGTCTTCTAGGTCTTCATGAAATTTGTAGATATTGAAGTCCTATTTCAAAAAATCTAAAGAACACCTTAATCTGATATCTTTAAGGAAAGTTATCATAATTTTACCAATTTTGTATCGTTTAATGATGTCCTTCATCTATAAGTGATGTCATATCTTCTGTTCCTATTTTTGACCCTGTAGATGGTCTAATTTGTCTTCTAAGTCTTCATAAAAGTTGTAGATATTTAATTACTATTTCAAACCATCTAAATAAAACCTTAATCAGATATCTTTAGGGAAAGTTATGGTAATTTTACCAATCTTGTATCGTCTGATGACGTCATATCGTCTATAAGTGACGTCATATCATTTGTTCCTATTTTTGACCCTGTAGATGATCGATTTTATCTTCAAGAGCTTCATGAAAGTTGTAGATCTTGAATTTTTCTTTCAAAATGTATAAGAATTATCTTTATATGACATCTCTATTGAACGTTATACCAATTGTCCCAAGACAGGTTTAATATGATTGAGGGTCAAACCTTGCTTGAGTCTTCTGGCCATTACCTTGTTATCTGACCTTCAATTGAAGTGAATATTTTTTGTCTCCATGAAAGGTTATAGATTTTGGTGTTGATTCAAAAAAGATTATTTGAATCAAAGTAAGGGTATTAATTAGAAGAGTATGAATTGGATATTTTACTAAACATGCTTTAGTATTTTGATGATATCTTGATCAGTAGAACTCCAAATGTGATGATTCTTGTTTCAAAAAAAACTAGAGACATAGAGCTACAAATAGTCTAAAGGAAGTGAATCATAAATCAGTCCCTAAGAATTTTTCAAATTCTGCATGGAAGTAGAAAATAGTGTACTGTTTCAGTCTAATAACAGTCTGAAAATGCTTAGGGCAATACTTTCAGATTTCTGACCCAAATTGAATGATTTTAGGTGTCATTAGAAACTTAATACAATGAGGAACATCTTTGAGAAGAAAGTGTTATGTTAGAATATTCAAGGATATTTTTAGTAAGACACTTAAGCATAAAAGACATAAGGCATAAATTGAAGGGCAAATTGAAAATTCTCAATCATTAAGGGCATAGTTGAAAGAAGAAGTGTGGTCTTGCAATTTAGAAGAGAGGAATGAAAATTGAAGAGAAAAAGAGAGAGTGTCATGAAGAAAGGAGAGAAATATGAAGGGAAGAAGAGAAGGAGAGAAAGAAGAGAAAACAAGTTAGGATTTAAATCGTGTTAGTCTTTAAGAGAGATTTTGTAGCTGTTCAAGAAGAGAAAAAGGTAGAGGAGGAGAAGAGCTTCCCTTTGAGCCAAAGATCCCTTCATTTGGTGAAGAATGAATGGATCAAAAGAAGCAAGAGGAACAAGAGAAGAGGCACTTTGAGCAAGTCTATAAGCAAGGAAATCAAGGTGGATACATGTTTATAATAGTGTAAATAAGCTACTAATGCTTTCTTTGAATCAAGAAAGTTTAATGATTTTAAATTGCATCATAAGCGTTGCATGTTGATGATTTATGAAAAGACTTTGAAAATGATTCTTTTTGGAAAAGATACATGTCTATGAAATCATGTTTTCAGAAATGGTTTTCGAAATATCTTATGTTTACGGAATCAAGTTTTGAAAATGTCCCATTTTGGGCAACAAGTTTACAAGTCATGAATTACATGTTATGTGGGTTTGTGGTGGTCCCCTAAGTTAAATCAAGTGCACTTCGATTAAAGGCTTCTCCCACCTACCTACTAGCGGCATGGAGCTCCTTCACGGACTCCCAAAAGTTCACGGCTACACAGGACCATTATGTAGAAATGTGTAATACGTTCTGCTTTTGGATCCACCCGAACCATTTTGATATGCTTATGTGCTCATGACAAGAGTGATGCATACATAGTTTGCATCTCCCAAACCATTCTGATATGCTTATGTGTTTATGCTATGTGAACAAGTTTGATGCATTCATGTTTTGTAGTTTGAGATTTTGACTATATGATGAGAATTTGTTGGACCCTAAACTTTTCGTAGAGGATTAGAACTATTGAATAAGAAATTTTGATGACTAGTCACGAGTGAAGAACAAATGAATGAAACTTTTGAACCAAGAAATGATAGACATGAGTAAAGTAAGAAATGAGAAATGTGGATAGATTCATGATTAGCTACAACATTTTTGTTGGATAAGAGATTTTGAAATAGGAAGAGTTAAGGTGAAAGTTAAAAGTGGAATGGAAGCAAAAATGAAGTAGAATATGTGTAGTAAGCTGATGAAGAATATGTACGTATGTGTATGTTCTGTTATTAATGCTCAAGATTAATCATGGACTATATTTTTCTTTTTGGATGATACTGATTTTAAATGGAGTTGAGAATGAGGAGTAAGTGAATTAGAAAAGGTGATCTTGGTATAAGTTATGTTAAGGAAAGATTTTTTTTAAATAAAGAGTTGATCTGGAAAATGGTCACTGAGTGTGCTTTGGTCTGTTAGGCATAACTTTTTCTCTAGTGATCCAAACAAGATTATTCTTGATTTGGATTAAACTAGAAAAATATGGTTACATTTCTTATGAAGACATCAAACTTCAGTTCTGTCTCTAAGATTCTGAAAATTTCATGAAGTTAAGATTTGAGTGCAGTACATTGGTGTATGAAAGAAGAATTCATCTTCGGATATTAGGGGCAAATTCTGGATTGATATAGATAGATTTTGGCAAAGTTGCCTTCTTAAGAGTTTTAGGTCTTTCCTTTATGTTTCCAACGGTATATAGTATGAAAATTTTGGACATCTAAGATAAAAGTTATGATCTTTATAAGTGGAGATGTTTTGGAGAAAAAAGTAAGATGAAGCAAAAGTAAGACGAAGCAAAAGTAAGACGAAGCAAAAGTAAGATGAAGCAAAGTTAGACGAAGAAAAAGTAAGACAAAGCAAAGTAAGATGAAGCAAAAGTAAAACGAAGCAAAAGTAAGATGAAGCAAAGTAAGACGAAGCAAAAGTAAGACGAAACAAAGTAAGACTAAGCGAAAGTAAAACAAAGCAAAGTAAGACGAAGCAAAAGTAAGACGATACAAAAGTTAGACGATAGAAATGGTATCTGAGGTCTTCATGAAAAGTTGTAGATCTCGAAGTCCTCGTTCTAATAGTCCAAAAACGAAGTCAATTCGACACCTTTAGTGAGAGTTATGGCAATTGCGCCAAGGCATGTACAATATGAGTAAAGATATGAACATGTTGGATTCTTTTGGACATAACTTCTTCTTTAGACACTCAAATGACTTGATTCTTGAACCATTGGATTTGTAAGATATTTCTATACCTCTTTACCAAGAATCGTAGCCATCTGAAATGAATTGACAAAGATTGAGTGAAAAAAGTGAGACGGGTACAGTGAGTGTGCTCTTAAGTAATATGAGCTGGTGTTATTCTACTGAATATACTTCAATTTTTTATGATTTCTGGAGCTTTACTGATCCAAATGAGATGATTTTTGACTTGTGGTAAACTAGAGACATAGAGTTAGAAATTATCTGAAGGAAGTGATTTGTAAATCAATCTCTAAGACTTTCAAGTTCTGGATGGAAGTTGTGTATCATGTATTGTTTTAGCCTAACAATAGTCTAAAATTTTTAGACTACAACTTTCAGATTTCTAAACAAAATTGAATGATTTTGGAGGCATTAGAAACTTAAGACAATGGGGGACATTTTTATGGAAAAAGGTGTTATGTTATAATGTTCAAGGATATTTTTGACAAGACTCTTAAGTTTACAAGAACATAAGCCTATAAGGAAGGATAAAATGGACCTTTTGGACTCATTAAGGGCATAATTGGAAGAAGAAGTGTTGTCTTGTTTATAAATAAAGGAGAAACCGTGAATGAGAAGATTGGAGAGAAGTAAAAATGCGTGGATAAGAACAGAGATAAGAGAGAGAGAAAACATGAAAAAGAATGAGAGAGAGAAAGAAGAGAAAACAAGCTAGGGTTTTAATTTCCTTAGCCTTCAAGAGAGATTTTGAGGTTGTTCAAGAAGAGAAAAAGGTAGAGGAAGAGAAGATCTTTCTTTTGAGCCAAAGATCCCTTCATTTGGTGAATAATGAAGGTAAGATCATTTTAAATCTCTTGGATTCTTGGAAGGATTTTAGTTCATGGAGTTTAGAAAATGTTTGGGTTTAAGTATTTTAGAACTAATTTTAGTGTTTGTGCTTTGGGGGATTTTCAATTGAAAACCCTATTGAGTGAGATTTTTGTTATTATTTAAAGGGATCAAGAGAGGCAAGAGGAACAAAAGAAGAAGTTTTTTTGAACAAGTCAAGTCTTTAAGTAAGGAAATCAAGGTGGGCACATGTTTATAATAGAGTAAATAAGCTACTACTGTTTTCTTTAAATCAAAGAAGTTTTCCGATTTCATTTGCATCGTAAGTGCTGCATTTTTTTCATAAATGATTTGTGAAATCTGTTATATGTTTGCTACATGATCTGAGTGATGTTTTCCAAAAAGAAAAGGCCATGGAAATTATTCTTAAAAAAAAGAGATGCATGTTGATATGTGCTTAATTGTTGATTTTTTTATTATTTACACTTAGTGATTAATGATGCAAAAATAATTAAGATACTCACTTTAATTCATATTTGATTTTAGGTACAATTTGAAAGTAAAGAAATTAAAGTGAGTCAAAAATACCCCATTTAAAACATTTTCCAAAGATCAATACTCGTTTGTCTTCATGGAGTGAGACAAAGAAAATTATAAGGCAACCAATAGAGTAGCATTTTAATTGGAAAAATCGACAACATGAGGAAGTAACGTTTTGAGAGAGGCAAATCAAATTGTCAACGTCAATCAACAGTACAAGAAGCAAATTAAATGGCTAGAGATAGAAATAAATCAGCAAGAGGAAAATAACACAAGTAGAAGCCAGATGCATGCAGGGGAGAAACGGCAGCGCAGAAGGGAATTAAATGGGAGGAAAGCAAAATTAAAAAAAGAAGGACCCAGCATCTGAAAGCAATTAACAAGCTACAAAGGAGAGAATGTGTGTCGGCACATAGGGATATATAACTTAAATGGTCCCATCATCATAAAGCACAAACATGCAACAGGAGGCTACAGGAATATTTAATTGTCCAATTAGCTAAAGACACAAAGAAAATCAATAAAGTAAGGATAGTGGAGCCAGCTGCTACAAGGGAACGTATGTGACGCACAAGACATCAAACATAAATTAAATGGTCAAATAAAGGAGCTATAGCAACAAAGAGGACAAGCACGACAGTCCATACAACGACGTAATCAATAGGAGACAGCTGGGATCACGCAACGCGGCGTTGGGCAACAGACAAAAGGCAGTAGAAATCAATTAGGCAAGGGGGAATAAAAATGTAACTGACCCAATAAGCACATACAACGTGGACTTAGAGGGTTTTCAAGGTTGCATATTAAATTGTCAACATCCACCGAACAGTGGGGAGAGCACAAAGCAGAGGAGTGTGTTGACGCAACAATAAATAAAATAGGAGAGGCAGCCGGGCGTGAGGCAAGCGCAAGCACATTGAGCGCAAAAATAAAAATCAACACAGTGCGGCACAGAGGAAATGAAGAGAAGAATAAAACAGCAGAGGCTTAGAGGTGGCGTAACAAGGAAAAGCATGAGAATGCCTCAGCAGGCGCAGGCGTAACCGAGAGTGATGTGCTGGCTTGGCTTGCGGCTTGCGGCTGGAACAGGAAGGCTGGAGCTTGCGTCTTCGGTGGAAGTGGAGCTTGCAAGAAGAGAACACACCTACAACAACTTAAGTCGTCACATCGAGCTACAGTAGCATAACCAGCTACAGTGAAATTACAAAGAGCTTAGGGAATAAACAGTAAGAGATTATTAGATAGGGATGAAGATGATGGCTGAAACAATTTTTCAGAAAATACCTATGATAGGCTAAATGTCCCGATGCCGGTTCGGAGATAAAATCAAAGCTAACGACCCAGGTTAAGTATTATTTTAATTGGTTTGTTATTTCTTTCTCTCATTAGAAATTGATTGTGTTATCTTATTTTAATTGATTTGGATATTATGTATGGATAATCGGATTTTCGTTATTATTTGGTTATTTATGTATGAACCTATTGGGTATTGTGATTTGATAATTTTAATGCGTTCATTGAATTGACAATTTTGATCCCATTGCTAGAATTTCAATATAACCCGTAATTGTTATGTTGAAATTCATGTGTAGCGACTAATGATTCGTAATCATTTTGGATAACATGACATAGGTTAAATGACGCATCGTATGTGGTTATTGCCTTGATTAATCGATTTTCCTATTTCATAATGCTACCGCCTAATTAAATCTAGAGATTGTATCCTAGGTTGTCAGGTGGCTGGGTTTAATTAACGATCATATCTTGATTAAACAAAACCTAAGGAAAAACTCAGGTTAATTATTAACTCACGATTAATAGTTTCTAGGAGAGGTTAAAGAACAACAAATTAATAAAATATGCTTAATTAGGGTTTAGGCCGAGATTGAACCGAAGAACTGGGTCCCTACCAAAATTTCCATTTTTATCATTATTGTATGTTTTCTTTAATTTGTTTTTATTAGTTAGTTTTATTTTTATTTTTCCTTCCAAAAATCCAAACCCCCCTTTTAAGTGTAAACACCGATTATTTTCATTTCATAAAATTTACACGCACTCTCTGTGGGATCGACCTAGACTTTCCACTCTACAGTAGTAGTCTAGTTATTTTAATTTTGATTAGCGTTATGATGCGCGGTCACATGTTTATGAAATTAAGTTTTCAGAAATGATTTTCAAGTTATAGCAAGTATATGAAAAGCAAGTTTTCAATAAAAGTGCCATTTTGGGCAACAAGTTTACAAGATTTTGAAATATATGTGTTATGTGGGTTTATGGTAGTCCTTCAAGAACCGTCACGTCCACGTTGACCTAAGAATAGGCTTCTCCCGCCTGCCCGCTAGTGGCATGAAGCTCCTCCAAGGACTCCCTTAAGAAATCACGACTACACAGGACCATTATATGGAAATGTGTAGAGTGTCATATTTTTGGACTTACCCAAACTATTCTGATGTGATTATATGTTCATGTTATGTTAACAAGAACATGACGCACTCATGTTTGCAACTTATGAATTTTGGCTGAAAGCCTAAGAAACTTGTGATTATGAACTCAAAGAAAGTTTTCTAAGACAAGTAAAATGTTTTCAAGGTTTTGCTTATTCTTTTGTTATAAACTGTTACCCACGAGCTTTCAAGCTCACCCCCTTTCTGTCCCATCTTCAGGTGATAGCTAAGAGATCAAGTGATCAAGAGCATAAAGGATTTGCTACATTTTTTATTTTGTATTTTTTATATTAAGCCAATGGTGTGGCTTTTGATATGTAAATAAAGTTTTTCAAACTCTGTTCCTTGAGTAATGAAATGATAGACTGGAGTAATTCGATTGTGTACGTTCTTTTTGACTTCCTTGTTAAAAGGGTTAAATTAGAGGAACAAATTTGGTTTGATGTTTGACTGTTATGGGCACGCCACCTTTGTGGGATGATGCCTAATAAGGGTTCATGGGAACAACCCTATAAGGTAATATGCACGTTCAAGTTAAGAATGATGATTTTTTATTCGCAAGAGTTGGAATCCGGAAATAAGCGGGATCCAACATGAGTGACATCAGAGCAAGCGTTGGACTTTAGACTCAAGCGAAGTCCAACATTTGTGGTATCAAAGCTCAAGTTTCAAGACTTAAGGTTTGGGCCCCAGAAATGAGACCCTACAAAATGTTTAGAAATAAGTTCTTTATGAACTCAAAGAAAATTTTCTATGACAAGTGACATGTTTTCAAAGGGTTTTTGCTTATTTTTCGTTATAAATTGTTACCCACGAGCTATCAAGCTCACCCTCTTTTTGTCCCATCTTTAGGTGATAGCTGAGAGATCAAGTGATCAAGAGCCTAAGGGAATTTCTTAAAATTTTCTATTTTGTTTTTTGTAATAAGCCAATGGTGTGGCTTTTTATATGTAAATAAAGTTTTTCAAGCTTTTTTTCTTTAGTAATGAAATGATAGATTGAAGTAGTTTTGATTGTGTATGTTTATATTGACTTCCTTGTTAAAAGGGTTAAGTTGGAGGAACAAGTTTGTTTTGATGTTTGACTGTCGTGGGCACGCCACCGATGTGGGATGATGCCTAATAAGGGTTCATGGAAATAACCCTATAGGATAATACGCTCAGTTCATGTTTTCAAAAGAGTTGGGTTCTCGAAACAAGCGGGATCCAACAACTTTCTTCTTTCTTCTTTCTCCTTGGTGTTGGTTAACGCATCATCCTTTTGTTGGATCGAAAAAAGAAAACATGCCTTATTTGGAGAAACGGTAGATTTCAAAACTTTTTAAGAAATCATTTTGCAGCGGAAGCAATTTATCCAAATCAACATGCTAATCCATACATGATATGGTATAAGGATAATAAAAACATGAACAAGATGAGACTTACTTCATTTATCTTTAAAATGGCTATTTGAAAAGACTATAACCTATAATTGAATACCCATTTCGGTTTTGG
Source organism: Erythroxylum pelleterianum (assembly GCA_027563865.1). NCBI lineage: Eukaryota > Viridiplantae > Streptophyta > Magnoliopsida > Malpighiales > Erythroxylaceae > Erythroxylum > Erythroxylum pelleterianum. The sequence continues at coordinate 11,441 of JAOQMR010113904.1, forward strand.
CAAGAAGAAAGAAGGAAGATGGTCCATCTAATGTACATCTTTCATCTTTAATCTAATGAATGCA
>JAOQMR010114028.1:0-11494 GCA_027563865.1 Erythroxylum pelleterianum
AACTCAAACACTCAAATCATACATAATTCACTTCATTCATCAAAACCCTCAAATTCATACTTTCCATTCAATATCATCGCTCCTAATGCTCATAACTTCACTTCAATACCCAAAATCATTACACACAAGCTTCCCAACTCAGACATGCTATTCTACTACAAGCAATTATTGGAAAACTCAACAATTAGAAAAATACACGTTCAACATACTTAAACTTTGAAAATCACGTAATAATATAAAGGGAACTTTTCAAATTCTCATTTCATTTCCCAAATCAAATGTATTTCAAACAAAGCTTTGATACATGTTGACATTTCATCAAAGTCTCAATACATACAAATATTACAATATGTTACTCCAACTATCCAAAAGTCTAATTAATCTCTCGGATTTGATCCAAATGTCTTGCAAGGATTTACTGGCTTTCTTGATCTGCACTTGAAGAGGGAAAGTAATGGGTTGAGCTTCGCAGCTCAATGGCTAAAATATTTATAGCCATTGGCTGTGAGCCACACAACCAACCATACACATATATAACAAAATGCATAAAGGCATATACATCACAATGAGAATTTACATTTACATTTCACAACACATTGCATAATTCATAACAACATTTCATATTGGATGTAATTCCATTCAAACATAGTTTAGCACATCAAAATGCAATGCACGATCAATCGGCTCGAGGGTTTCATGAACAAAATGATAAAATCAAAGTTTGCATCGTGAACGAAACGAGTCCAATTTCGGATCTCGTGGGCCACAAGCGGGCTGCCGGGAGAAGGCATTTTATTTTGTCAACATTGAAGTGACTACAAAATGGTCCCCTCTTGCCCAAACAAAGCACATAATCATGTTTTCGTATTCTCATGATTCATTCAATCATTCATATACAAAATGCCATGATTCAATTCAATGGCATAACAATTATATCAAAATGTCAAGCATTCATCAATGCATAACATAGCATAAACACAATTCAATCATTCATATTTTCACACTTTTCTTTATACAAAATGCCATGACAAAACCAATGGCATAGCATGATCATAGTCAACTCAATTTCATCAAAATGTCATACATTTGTAATTGCATAACATGACATGAACACAACTTAATGCAATTTCCACATCATAGCAATTTAAGCAAGTCATTTAGCACATATTCCATACAAAATACATTTTTGCTCATATTACATAATAACTATAAATAGATTACCTACCTTATACTTGCAAATTACCAAAATCAACAGGCTTCCTTCCTCTTGCCCTTGGATAGCCTCTTGGTTGCCTATACACAAACGAAATTTCATAAATTTCAATCCAATTGGAAAAATCCCCAAATTTTCCCCTAGTCACCATAAAACCCTAATCCAACTTCAATCTAATCTATCCATAAATCAAATGGGTTAGAAAACTCTAACCCTAGCTTAGAAACCCCAAAGCCCTAAGGAATCCATCATCTTCTTCTTCCTCCAACCAAACACACACAAATCCCTCTTTCTCTCTCAAGAACTTCTCTATCTTAAAACCCTAACCCATCTCTTTACCAAAGCATGGAAAAGATGAAGGTCTTACCTTATGGAGCTTGGTTCTTCCCTTTCCTACGAAATTTTCCTTCTTTTCCCTTGGATTTTCGTTTTCTTCTCTTCTTTCTCTTCTCTTTTTCGTTTTCTTCTCGTCCTCCTATGGCCTCCACGACAACTCCCCCCTTGCTTCTTCTATTTTGTCTTTTTATTTTACTCTTCATCTTCCAATTATACCCTTCATTAACTTGGACTTTCCAACTATGCCCTTAGTTGTCTTCTAACCCCTTCCATTCACTTTAACCAAATTCTAACTTAATCTTAACACTTCATTTAATACACTTACAAACATTAATCCCACTTCACCTAACACTTCATTCTAATTCAATTCCTTCCCTCAAATTCTAATTTAGGACCAATTCTAACATAAAAATTTAATCCACATATCAAGCATAAAGACTATTTAAACAATTCATGCAAACTCAGAAAATCAAGGTCTAACACTGTCATCATCGGGAACTTCAATAGGAACCTAATAGAGAACGAATGTGTAAGCATTAGTATGGTAGGTACCAAAACATTTTGTGTTTTTTTGTGAAAATCATGTATTACTTTTCTTAGCATTGATAACCTTAGGTACCTATTGGTGACGACATGGCAATCTGCCGCAAAAGATATCTGATCTACTACTCAATTCCTTCACAACTGAGATTTGTCTCCTAGAAGCAAAGCGTATAAATATTTAAAATTGAGTGAAGAAGTCAAATGAGGTTTTATATTTGATTATGTAGTGGCATTAGGAGGAATAGTATTGTTATCGGCAGAATTGAAACTCACCTTGTTGATGACCAACAAAATATCGGCATTTGTTATTTCTCTAAGACAATACGGGCTGTTTCTTTTTCGTTTGCTCGATATGTAATTTGTTGTATTATACTGGCTAATGAGATAAGATTCATGATGTGAACATCAGAGTATATGAAGTGGGCGACTTCCTCAATGCTTATGGAGTAGATATTTACATTTTGTAGCATTTTAGAAGATGGCACAACTTTTTTGTTTATGGCTTTAGATTTTGGGTTGTTAAAATAGTAAAACTGATTGAAGCACGGGGGGAAACACTTTAGTTCACACCATATTTGCCATTTTCCACCTTCAACCCCAAAGGTGTGATATTTCATTCGGTGGGCATAGTACGTTATTTCTACTAATACTACTACTACTATTACTACTAATAATAATAATAATAATAATAATCAAATTAAAAATAATTGATAAAATTAATAATAATAAGAACAATAAGTAGAAAATTTATAAGAATAATTAATAAGAATAAGAATAAGAATAAGAATAATTATTAATAATAATAACAATAATTAATAATAATAATAATAACAACATAATTATATTCGTATTATAAAATAAATAATAATAATAAGAAATTAATAATAATAAGTAGAAAATTAATAATAATAATAATAATAAAGTTAATAATAATAATAATAAAGTTAATAAAAATAATAATAATAATAATATTGATAATAATAATAATAATAATAATAATAATATTGATAATAATAATAATAATAATAATAATAATAATAATAAGGATATTTTGGTCTTTTTGTTACTTATTCTTTTCTCATTACAAGTTTATATTTTCAAACCAAACATTGGAATAGAAGTTCTTTATCTATTCCATTCCTTAAACCAAACAAAGTAATACTTATTCTATTATATTTCCCATATTTTCTATTCCTCAGAATACCTATTCTATTTCTTATCTATTCCATTCTTTGAATCAAACAGACCGTTAAAGTGTTGAGGAGAAGGATTCAACTGGTGCTAAGGTAACAAAGTTTGCAAAAAAGAAGGGACAGTAAATTTTTCCTTTAAAAATTTCCAGTTCCTTTCGTAGTTTTATATACCACCTTTTATTTTTCCTTTAAAGCTCTCTCTTTTCTTTATCTTTATCTTCTTATAGGATATTACAATGCTTTAGAAGATTTCCGACCTTTAGCTTGTCCCTTCTAGTTGTTTTCCTTTCTTATTCATCTTTACTTCTTTCTTGCTTATTGCAACTTACAAACTTTCATCTATAATTATTGGTCTCCTAATAACCATATCTTCTTTGTTAATAGAATTTTTAGCTATTTTTCATCATAAACCTTACCATTATCAATTGTGACATCATGAATCTATATTTAAAATAAAGATAAATCCTTCTTATGGTATATTCCAACCATATTACTTACTTTTATCTTAGGCACATTTTTTCTATTTATTACAACAATGGAAAACTCTTGAAATTTGATTGCTATACTAACAAATATAGTGCTTATAAATTATATAGGTTAAAGTAATCCTTTTCTAGCTAATAAGAATCTAATTTATCACAATGATCCTTCTCAAATCCCATTCAAACTTGTAAGGGATGGTGAAAATTATGTCTTTTAGAAGTCTCAAATCACCAACTCCTCTTTAATTACAAACTTTTTAGTTTTGTTAATAGAACAAAGCTTTTAAAACGAATCTAATACTTGGATGCTATCGCTCTTGTCTTTTCTTATGTTAAAAAAAGGAAGGTAAGACTATAACTACATTTATGGGCAACGTGAAAAAGTCGAGTTGATGATTCAGCACTTAATGGACACTCTTTTATTTATGCTCAAATTATATAATATAAATTGAATAGTTTAAATGATGAATTCAAAAAACTAATTGTTGCAATTCGTGTTTATGATTCATCTATATCCTTTGAGGAACTTTGTGAAAAGTTACTTCATCAAGAACTAATTCAATATCATAGGGAATCAAAGGAAGAACAAAAATATAGATCACAACCCAGTTTACTAAAAAAATATTATAATGGTTAAAGAGGACATCATGGAAATCAATGAAGCTATTATGGTAGACATTCTCGTGTCATTCATTACTCAATCAATGTTGGTGACAGAAAAATGCCCTCTTACCTACAACATATAACATCTTAAAATTCTCCATAATGGATTGATAATTTCTATCGAGAAAATATAGGCCAATCTAGTATTGGTTTTTAACTATATCACAAATTAGAATATAGTGCAAAAATTTATCAATCTTATAGACAACCTTCATCATATTTTTCTCAACCTTAAGCACTCTAATTATAATAGTGATAGGAATCAATTTACCTTTGATCCTTTAAATTTGTGAAGTGGATCAATTACATGAATAAGGAGGAAAAGGCTTTAAGATGTGTTTATTAAAGTGGTGAGAAAAGTGATTACATATGAAAGTCAAGCCAAATAAAAAGACGAGCATTGGTTAGCTTGATTAGAGCTAAAGTTGGAAAGAATTAGATGTGAACACATCCTTTAGCACGATCATGTATCAACTTATATAACTTACATAGAAGTTTAGCAATGATCCTTTGAATTTTTCAAGTGGACGAATCACATGAACTAGAAGAAAAAGTTTCAAGATGCTTTTAGAAAAGTGGTGAGAGAAGTGGTTACACATAGGGAGACAAGACAAATCAAAAGGTGAGCATTGTTTAGCTTGATTTGAGCTAAAGTTAGAGATACTTGATTGTGAACATATCCTATAACAAGATAGTCTATCAACTCGTGCAACTTAGTTAGAAGTTTAGTAGTGAGACATAATCTCCATTGCAGGCATAACTTAAACTGTGTCTATCTTCAAAGGTTATAAATAGATCTATGATTTAAATTTATGGTCATGCCATAATTTTTATATTATTTCACAAAGTTATAAAGAGACCCATAGATGTGTTCAAGATTATGCCTAACCTCTCAAAGATATAAAATGATCCATGATTACCAAATATGGGCATATTCCAAGTTATGCTCTAATAGCATTAAAGTTTTCATAATTAACACAGCTTAGCCTATAATCGTGATCCACGATTGTCCTAGACAAAATCCTAATTTTATTTTAAATTAATAACCTAGTTTTATGGTTCACTATTTATGGAATGTGTTCTTTTTAGAGGTAAAAATTACCTTCGATCATTAATAAAATTGTGAAAGTTCTCTTGGATTCTTCAAAGACCTTTCAAACTTATCAATTGATTTACTTATGGTATTCAAGTCATCATTTAATCTTGGTTCTATTTCTTTATAATAATGGTTCGAGACTCTTTTATACCTTCATTTTATTATTTCATATAATCATTGGGCCAATATTCTTTATCTAAATCTAGTTTGGCTTCCTTAGGCCTTAATTGCAAATGAAGTCTGTTAAGTTTCAAGGTTTTATCCTTGGGGTTCTTATAAATTTGGTATTAAAAATTTTGTTTAAGAATGATACTATATCTCTCATTTATTCATTCTTTTTCATTATTTCTTGATTTCTTTTTTTATTTCTTCCTATACATTCTTTCTTGTTTTTGCAAATGTTGACTTTTAATTTCCTTCTTTTTTTTCTTTTGTATCTTTGTTTTCATTTAATATTTATCTAGGTCTAATAAATAAAGGATAAAAAAAGATTTATGTGATAAAAAATGAAATAAAAAGAAAAGAAAGTGGTGTAAGAATGATTACCTTACATAAATCACTTCCAAATATAGATCTAATTAGATTTCTTTGAACTTTTTTTATTTTGTTCTTGATTTTGGCTTTTTACTCACCCTTACCTCCATCAAGATATGAAATTGATTGAATACTAAGGATTTATTCCTTAGTTTGTTTTGGTTAGTTTGATAAAGAATCAAAAGGGAAAACAAGTGTAAAAGGAAAGAGTGTGTGAGTAATATCAGTAGAGAAAAGTTAGAAATTTAGAATGAAACACAAATGGATTGAGTGACATTAATCAAGAAACATAAAAGAGAGAGTTGTGAGGATACTACTACTATTTTTTAAAAAGGTTGAAGCATTTCTAATCATGACAGAGTTTAAGGGGAAATGAATAATGATATATTTATGTTACAAACTATGGAATACTAAATTGAATACACGAATATGATGTTTAGTAGCATTAGAGAAAAATTGGAGATACAAGATTTTGTAATAACTAATTTACAGAGAGAAAAATCATCATAAATCTCTAATTAATGCTAATTACAAAGTTGAGTGCTCTGAGATGATTTTGATGATGATGAAGAAAGATATGGCTACTATAACGATTACTAACCACCTATCGATATTACAGATCAAGGTGATTAACAAGATATAGACTATAAAAGGGAGCCTAAGGTTGATGAAAACCTTGGGAACATTATAATCAAGATTCCTTCCAAGGGAACAATGACTATGAGATCTACTTAGAGTGGGAGAAGAAGATGGATATGATGTTTTACTACCACCATTACACCAAAGAGAAAAAGGTAAAAACTTACTATTATTAATTTTTATGGATTATAGTATCATTCAATAGGATTATCTTATGATAAAAAGATGAAGGAATTGTAATAGACTTATTGATAACTAGGAGAATATAAAGGTGATAGTGGGGAGGCACTTTGCTACTAATCACTAGTATAAGGATTCATTTCAAGAAATGCAACGCCTTATTCAAAGGTTAAAAAGTGCTTAGGAGTACTATAAAGAGATAGAGATTGCTATAATTCGAGCTAATAAAGAGGAAGATCAAGAAGCCTCCATGAATAGATGTTTAAATAATTTGAATCGTGAGGCTGATGACTTGATAAATTATAAGATTATATGGAACTAGGAGATATGTTTCATATATTCTCATTTATATAAGTTTTAATGGTTAAATGAAGAGGACGAGTTAAGGGTCAATAAATAAGCATTGATTTCATTCTTCATTAAAATATATAACGACAAGGTGTTATGTGATTTGGCACTTGTATATACTAGCCTTATTCTTTATGGGAGACCTTGGCGTTACCCTTATACCAATGACACTTAGATAAGTGTATAAGGATCAACAAAAGTTAAGAGGAGAGATAGAAAAAAATGAGTGTGAGCTAGAAAATGAGGATGATCATTCAAATAGGAAGGAGAAAAATATTAAGGGAAAAAGAAAGAGAGTGTTAAGAGAAAACTAAGAAATAAATGAGGTTTATGTTAGATAGAGTGAGATTAAGAGAAATTTTTTATTCTAATTAACCTATGATTGTACTCATATGCAACTAGGCATATTTTAATGCTAATAATCTTAGTTTCCTTGAGATTAAGAGAACTTTTTATTCTAATTAGCATATGATTGTACTCATGTACAAATAGGCTTGTTTTAATCCTAATAATCTTGGTTTTTCCTTGCCTAGTACTTATGCCCCTTTGTTGTAGAATTTTTAAGATGTATTCCTTGATGATGTTTCTAGCAATTTACCATCGATAAGGGGAATAAAACATTAAATTGATTTTGTACTTAGTTTTGTTATTCCAATTTGACCAACCTACAAAAATAAATTAGAGAAGACTAAGGAACTTTAAAAATAAGTTGAGGAGCTTTTGTCAAAAGGGTATATTGGAGAGAGTATGAGCCTATATATGCAATTCCAATCTTGCTTGTTAATTAGAAGGATGTGTCATGATCATGTGATAATTGTCAAACTGTCATACATGTTAGATAAATTATAATTCTAGTGTGATTTCAAATTGACATTAAAAAAAGTGGATATCATTAAATTAGGATGAAAGAAGGATATGAGTAAAAAAACAACCTTTAAAACAAAACATAGTTTACATAAATGGTTAATGAGATCTTCTAGATTATCTAATGCATATATTACTTTCATGAGGTTAGTGAATCATGTTTTTTTGGTAAATCAAAAAAATAGATTAATGAAACAAAATATGTACAAAGAGTTCACAAACTAGTGCCATAGAAGACACAACTAGCTAAAATTAGCAACTAGTCTCAGGGCAGTCCAAGATACTGTGGCTATGGAAGAAGTAATCCATTCAACATCAGAAACACAAAAAATCAACCAAATAAAACCCAAGCATCTATAATCCAAGTAGAGAGCCTAACTAAGAAATTACAAACCCATAATAAGCAAGCCCAGGAGAAAATTAAGTGAAAAAAACAATCGTGGCCCTAGAATGGCCAGGGAGAAAGCTGCCACCAAGAAGTAACTGTGCTGCACCTCCAAGGGTAGGCATGACAAAACATGGTCTATCCAATGAGAACCTAGAAAGCTATGACCTGGAAAAGACTGAGCAATTAACCTGAAAAAGTAAGCGAAGAACTAAACTAAAATTACCTCCTCTCGGTGTATAGGCTGAGAAGTTTCCTAATGTGGGAGATTACTTCGGAAAGCACTCTCTCCTCAGCCATGGCTTCATTCTTGAAGGTTTTGGCATTACGTTCAGTCCATAGTTGGTAAACAGTGGTGGAGAGCAGTAGAGGGAAGTGATTAATGGCTGAAATTTTGGTACTGGAAACAGTTATGAACCAGGAAAGGATAGTTGAAAGGTTAGAATGGTGGAAAGTTAACAAGTTGAAATGGGAGAGGCAATGGTCCTAAATAGTTTATGAGAAGGGGCATTGAAAGAAAACAAGTGGTCTATAGATTCATTTGCTGATAGAAACAGGGAACAATGGTTAGGAATATAGAGGTATGAAAGTTTGTCCCGGGTTGGAAGCTTCTGCAGGAAAGCAAGCCATAAAGTAAAGGAGCAACGAGGTTTATTGTATTTGGACCAGACCAGCTTGTACCAAGGGACATCTAGTAAAGGAGTACAAAATAATTGGTAGGATGACACATTGGTATATCGCTTGGTAAGGCTAGCTAACCATTCCAAACAGTCAGGTAAGGAGCTATTGGGGAAATACGCTAGAGGAGCCAAGTGTCTAAAGAGGTCCATGGATACCTCACTCTAGCTTTAGGTATCATTAATTATCACTTCAGAAACACATGCTATAAGTAGAAGCTCCAATCCATTAATCTATCTCGATGAAGAAAAGGTCTTCAGAATTCCACACGGGTGCCAAGGATCCTGCCAGAAAAGAGTAGACATACCGTTTCCAATCCTAAATCTGAGTTGATGACACAACTTATCCCGGACTGTTAAGATCTTTCTCCAACTCCAAGAACTATTATAGGTAGGCTGAGCACTCCAAAAAATTTTCCTTCGCAATATAATTATATGAACCCAATTCACCCAAAGGGCTTCCCTATCTTCAAACAAATTCCATATTCGTTTGCCTAACAAAACATGATTCCAAGTAGTCAAGTGTTTAACTCCTAAGCCCCTTTCCTTTTTAGGATGACAGATGTCACTCCACTTCACCTTAGCCTGAGTATTAGAAACTACCTTTCCTGCCCATAAAAAATTCCTAAGCTTAGCCTCAATGTCTTTAAGGATAGAAGAGGGAAGAATAAGATGAGAGGACCAGTAGACATGGAAGGATGAGAGTATAGAGACAACCAGTTGAAGTCTACCTGTGTAAGAGGGGATCTTATAGGTCTAACGATTGATCCTATTGTCAATTCTATCACTAAGTGAAGCACAATCCCTCCTAGAGAGACGAACTATAATGAGAGGAACTCCAAGATACCTAAAAGGGAGAGAACCTTGCTGGAGACCAGACACAAGTTTCATCCTACGGCTTAGATTAGTAACATCCGGGGATAAGTAAAACTAACTTTTGGATGTATTCATTTCCATGCCAGAAAACATAGAGAAAGTATACAAGGAATCAAGCAAAAGTTGAGCTGAGATCAAGTCCCCATGGCTGAACAATAAAAGATCATTCGCAAAGAGAAGATGGAAGCTTAAGACCTTGACATCTCCAATGATATTTGAACTGGGGGGTATTTTCAGTATTAACTCTTAAATTCCTAAAAAACACTTCCATACAGATAATGAAGAGGAAAGGCGATAACGAATCACCCTATTTTAACCCAGATTTACCTTTGAAAAATTCTATAGGAGACCCATTGACCAAAATGGAATAAGAAGGGGTGGTGATGCATTCTCTAACCCACTCAATGAACCTAATCAGAAGGCCTACTGCTACTAGAGTGTTAAGAAAAAAATCTCAATGAATAGAGTTATAGGCTTTTTGGAGATCCAATTTGAAAGTGCATCGCTTGTGAGATTTTGAAATGTGATAGTTCTTGAAGATTTCTTGTGCTAAAAGAATATTGTCCCCTATTTGGCGATTCTTGATAAAAGCACTTTGATTTGGACTTACTATAAGAGGGAGAACTTGGCTGAGCCTATTAGGTAAAATTTTAGCAATTACCTTGTAGAGTATATTGCAACAAGAGATGGGTCTAAAGTCTTGGACTATGTGTTGGACCCAGAATTTTTAGTGAAAATTAGAAATATTAAAATGAAATGAAAAGAGTGTCTTTGTATATGAACTTTGTTATAGATGTTTTGTGCCTTAAGGAAAATTGATGAAAAAAAAAGATTTGAGGACGTTGATATTTGAGTAAATTTATATGGATTATGAGAGTAAAGTGAATGAGTTGATTGAAATGGAAGTTGAAATTAAGAAATAAAGAGTGAAAGTGTGAAAAGTTGTTAAATTAGTAAAGTTTGACTTTTTGGAGTAGAGAGTTGACTTTTTGATTTGGTTAGAATTTGAGAAAATGATCTACATGAAACTTGTAATGTTTGTTGAAAGCTTTCTATGGCCATAAAGTATGCTATTTTTCGATGTCGGGTTTGAGAGATATGATTTTCCGAAGATAAGGTTCTTTTGCTTTGTTTTTGAAAATGCTATCAAGTATAGATTTGTGTGTTCTATTCGAGGCCACTCGTCGTGTGGATTTAGTTTGAATTGGACTAAGTGGTCTACATGAAAGTTGTAGATGATGTTTTTATCTTTCCATTGATGTAAAGTATACAATTTTTCGATATCGGGGTTAGGAGTTATGATCGATTGAAATTTGGAAGTTGTTTAGGACGAATTGATAAGGACATATGTTGGACCAATGGTGGTTGACAAATTGATTTCTACTTACGTTTTGATAATAACAAATTGTATAGAATTGGTTAAGAAATTATTTCAGGTATTATTCAATGAAAGAATTGAGCAAAT
>JAOQMR010114039.1:0-11494 GCA_027563865.1 Erythroxylum pelleterianum
AATGCTAGCAACAGATAAAATGTTCCAAATAATTCAAGCCACCTTGAATAATTACCAATTTCGCTAAAATCTCAATATGAAGTTTTGACCCAAAATAAAGTAATGAAATTAAATCCGAAATTAACACAATATCAATCGCCAAACAATAATTCAGTTACAAAACACAACTCCAAATAATTAAATAGTAAAATCTATGAATTACTAAATAATTAAATGGAAGAAATTAATTGTAGTTTAAACTCCCCTATAAAAATGCCAAGCTCCTGCCTTTGCCATTGAACCGAAGGATTAGGATGAACTAGCCGAGAAAATTCATTGAAGCTGTTGCCGACATTGAAATCCGGTGATTAGCCATGAAAGGTCCAACTAGCGCCTCTCACATTCTCATTTTTCCCTTATGATTTTCTGCTATTTCTTTGCACATTTATATTAATTCCAATGAAGCCAAATCCTAAGCTGAACACACACCCACACTATAGCCACTCATGTCACTCACTCTACTCCCTTCTTTTATTGTTTTGCTTCTTCTTCACACTCTCACAAAACACTACTCACGCATGACTCACAAACCACCACACAAGGACAACACATCAACGTTAGCTCTCCATTCAACTAGCCTCCCACAAGCCTCCAACGCAGCCCTCTTCTCCAATGTTAATTCCCATTTGCTTCTCACGTTCAAACCCACTGCTCTCAAGGCCTGGTTCCTTCTTATTTCATTTAAAACCCCCTGATCAGCTACATAACCACACAGCTTTTTCTATTTTTACTCTTTCTCCACACTTCAACGTTAACAGCTTAATGCATCCCTCTAGTTATTGTTTTTTTTACCTCACAAATCAATCACACAAGTCCCTTCCAAAGCAACAGCCCAACACCACTCCTCACACACTGTTCAACTCCAACAGCCACCATTAGTTACTCCCCAAGCACAACAACACAGCCCCTTCTTTTTATTTTCTTTTAGCTAGCAACTCACCCAGCTCTCACAAGCCAAGCACTCAACTAACGCCTACTTTCCTTGGTTTTTAACCACCAATCACCTACCTTTCATGTAAAACAGCAGCACCACCCAAGCATACAAAACACACACTCACGTTAACTACACCTGCACTCACCTCAAGCAATCCACGATACCAACTCATAAGCCACGATCTCCTCAACAACAGCCCAGCTCCAACGTCACAGCACACATGTCTAGCTCTCACTCAACTCTCTAACCAGCTCACACACGTATATATCACTTTGTTATTTTATTTCCTCTCCAAACTCAGCCTAGACATGCACACCAACGTCTTCACCAAATTGCCCTCTTGTTATTCTCCTTTTGTCCAACAACAACAGCACTCACACAATAGGCAGCACACACACCTTTGTTCTTTTATTTTTTTTCACCAAGTTACTTACACACTTCACACTCACACAGCACAAGCCCTTCACTTCAGCGTCCTCCTCCTCTAGTTACTCACAAGCCACTCAACTTTTATGCTCCAACTCTTTTCAACAGCTGCTCCCTCTTCTTATTTTATTTTTTTTCTATCTGGACACAACACTCACTTCACTTAACAAACATCCATTCTCCAAGCCAAACACTCACGCACACCAAGCTACCCCCCCACACTCACGTAACACTCTTCTTTTTATTTACTTTTTCCAGCAACTTACAAACGTCCAGCTCTTTCCTCAATGCACATCTCACACAAGTCCAGCCCTACACACAACACAGTAGCCCATTCCACATGGTTCCAGGCCAATGCAACACCTTTGTCTCCTTGTACAGCATACCATGCACCCACGCAGAAACACAACACTTAAATCTTATGGAACGCCCACTCCAAGACAGCCACTACTCTCAACGTCACACTTGCTAGCTTCTGATTTTTGTTCCAAACCTTCACAAAAACCAGTGCACCTCTCACTTCCATGTATAGCACTTCTCATCTCAGTCCAGCCTTTTAACGCCACCTGCTCTTGTTTTTTTTTCTTTTTGTATGTTTCATGCCTCCATACCTCCACTCAGGCCATTCACATGCAAAGCCCCCACACAACGTTAACAGCTACCTCTTTTATTGCTTCTTCTTTTTTTTTTTGAATTTTAATTTCTTCAAATATCCTAAAAAAAATTACAAATAATATAACATCAATTGGCCAAAAATTAATTTATCACAGTTAACCCAAAATACGACATTTGATGCCCCTATAATTACGAATTAAATGTAAAGCACAATAATTCAAATAATAATCAAATAAAGCCATAAAGACCAAATTAGTGACAAAAACTCATCCAAAAGATATAAAATTATATTTGAATAAATGAGTTTGTCAGTCGCGGAATGTTCTAAAACGTCACAGATAGTTGTATTATTTTTTAATTATTATTTTTTCCAATTTTTCAAAAATCATTTTAATTTAATAATTTTAATAATTATTTTTAAAATACAATTTTTAAATCTTATTTGTTTAATAACTATTCAATATTATTTATGAATTTTATTTATTTAATAATTCTTTATTTTTTAGTATATAATTAATTTTAATAATTATTCATGTATCATAAGAATTCCATATCTGCAGATAATGTATTATTTAATTGTAATTCACAAACTTGTCATAATATACTACTCCCTCCTATTCAAAATAAGTTTCGTTTTAGAGGAATGCACACTTATTAAGAAAGTTAATAAAATGTCTGATATACCCTTATTAATTACATGTTAAAGTGCCTTGAAAATATAATCTGTGTAATTTGTGTAATTAAGATGTGAGAGAAATTAAAGGGTAATTTTGGAAGTAAAATCATAAATATGCATAAAAAGTCACAAACGACACTTATTTTGAATAATTAAAATCCCTCTAAAATGACACTTATTTTGAATAGGAGGAAGTAATTAATATCAAAAGTACGTCATATGTGTATAGTAAATAGTCATAAGTATTTAATATATCAATATAAGTACATATATCTAACCTAAACGAATATTATGTGTAGAACATAAAAGTTCTAAGAGCTTTTTTTGCTGTTCAAATTCAATTCTTTGTTGTTCGACTTCGGTAGTTAGTCGATCCTGCATTTGTTCAACTTTTTTATTCAATTCATCGACTTGAGACTATAACTCTTAATTAACATTCTTCGACTCCTGTAATTCATCTAGAAGTCTCTTTCTGACCGAAGTCTTCCTTTGTGGTCGAGACCCAACTCTCATGCCAACAACGTAATCTCCCACCTTGTTGAGCAATGCCTATCCTCTGCTTGTCCTCATCAGAGAATCCCAACATCGGCACCATGAGATCAAGAACCTGAAACTAAAGTCCATGGTAAGGGATGAAACATTTGGGATTTTGGAAAAAAATGGAGGGAATGAGATACAATTAAAGCTTCTTTAATATCTGCATTTGCAATGCACTCGCAATAAATGCACAAAAACCATCATATCGTAACGTTTATCACATCTCCTAGATAGACCAAATTAAGGCAGCCCAAATATCAAGTCATTGATCAAGATACTAATATAAGAACATAAACAATCTTATCGGCTCTCTATGATTAACCGTTTGCCAGTACATTTTGATCATAAAATTATAGTAAGAAAGAATGCAAAAGAGTGACATTTCCAACAGCATTCTTGAAAGAAAGAGTCTAACCTCTTTACTATGGTTTCTCTAGAAGTGAGTGACTAGAAATTTGATCACAATATGCTTGTGAAAGAAAAAGAAGATTAATTTGCAGTTTCAATTTTCAAACCCAGTGTAAACGATATTTCTTATCAAAATGAGAACATGCACAATTGCCACTTCGTCGCATTAAATAAAGACAAAGTAACATCCAAGAGTAGGAATAAACTTATTTCTAAATAATGCTAACCTGTCCAGTAGATAATCAGAGTCCACAGACATTCCATTAAGTCTTGTCATGCTCTGCTCAAGAGCTTGGCGGAGTTTTGAATTGTCTTCCTCTCGCTTATTTACTCTGTTTCTTGAATCTGCAAGCATCCTTTCAGTTTGTGCAAGCGAACAGGCAGAACATATTGACCTTGCCAAGTAAAAGATGATTTTTCTCAAGTTGATAAGAGCAAATCCACTAAATTAGTGTCACAAATTATAAATGCATGTTGAATCATAAATTGAAAACAGTAGGAAAACCTCGTACTTTCAAAAGCTCTAAAAGTTTAGCTGATTCTTCTCTTGTCAAAGACAATTTCTGTTCCAAATGTTCTTAATCGTATAATAGTAATATTAGCATAAGAAACAAACCGAAATAACGAGATATTCAATGGTTAACTGCAAAAGTAACAAAAGCTTCAATTTCAGCAAAATACTTACCAAGTGCAGTTTGAAGGTTTATAAGTTTAGTATCTTTGATTCTATTATGCTCATACAATTTGCAAGCTTTGTATTCAAATCTTCAATAATTTCCTTTGATTTCAGGATCTCATTATTGTTGCTCTTCTTGACTTCCTCTTGACTTGCAATTGTTTGCTTCAAAGCTTTCTCCAAGTTTAATAGTTGAGCAAAGAGATATTCATTATTCTGACAAAGTTCTTCAATAATTTCACTGTCATCATCCATCTTTTCTTATTCTTCAAATTCCTAGACAAATACAATTACAACATAAAAATCCTACACATGAACTCCACCCTAGTTCTTTTTCTTTGTTAAGACGCATTCATAAACCACTGGATTCCACAAACATAAGTTATTTGTCATGAATTGATATAGAATAGATGAAATTGGAGTTTGAGGGATGACTACCTTTTCTAACAAGTGCTGCTTAAGACAAGCCAATTCTTGTCGTGCCTTGTCCCTTGCACGACAAGTTTCTTTCAAATCTTTCTTCAATTTCTTCAATGATATCTCCAATTCATCCTTCATATGAGAATTTTCAGATGAATTTACCTTCCGAAAAGAAACATATAAAGGGCAAAAATCAATGTGATGAACACGTAAGAGGTTCTTCTGCACATAATATTAGAGGGAAATATTGCCCCATCCTGAGAAGCCTTGTCAGTTAAAGACTTTCTGCTCACTTCCAAAGCACTCTCAAGTTCGTTCTTTGTCATATAAATAATAAGGATATACATCAAAACCCCATTAATGAATACTTGAAGCTACGATTGCCTGCCTTAACAATAAATTGCTTATAACTCAAATAATGGTGCTAATACCTGATGGCTTTGATGATTGGTAAGGATTCCTTCTCGTAGGTTGATAGTCCGTGGTGTCGTTTGGCTAACAATTTACTCAGAAAAGCAATTGGGTACCCTTTCTGTTGCAATATGGAACCAATCCCTTATTCATTTTCATCTGCCTCCACCATGAAAGGTTTAGTAAAATCCGGTAAGGCTAATACCGGAGCTGAAGTGACTGCTCTTTTCATCGTCTCAAAGGCAGTTCTCTCTTCTTGTTGCCAGATCCAGTTAGCTATTCTCTCCTTCTTTAACAATTCCGTTAATGGCTTAGCTATTAACCCATATCCTTTAATGAAACGTCGGTAGTATCCCGTAATGCCCAAAAACCATATGAGTTTTGTAATCTCCTTTAGTTCCGGGCACTCCTTTATTGTCTTTACCTTCGAAATGTCTGTTGTAATTCCTCCCTCTGAGATCGTATAACTCAAATACTCGATTTGACGAACCCCAAAAATGCATTTGTTCCTCTTCAAAAACAGCTAATTATCCTTCAATGTCTGCATGGCTACCGAAATATGCTCAACATGTTATTGCAGCGATGGGTTGTAAATTAATATGTCATTGAAAAAAGTAATACGAACGGAAGCAGAAATGGCTTGAATACTTCATTCATCAATATTTGAAATGTTGAGGGAGCGTTCGTGAAGCCGAATGGCATGACCATGAATTCTAGTGGCCCTCGTGCATCTGGAACACTGCTTTTGCGAGATTCTCCGGCTGCATCCGGATCTGGTGATATCCGAAACGTAGGTCTAGCTTGGTGAACCATCTCACTCCATGCAACTCATCCAGTAATTCTTTAATTAACGGTATTAGAAATTTATCCTTAACTATGTTTTTGTTGAGCTTTTGATAGTCCATGGACATTCGCCATGTATCGTCCTTCTTCTTCACCAACACCACCAGTGATGCATAGGGCTGTAGCTATATCAAATGAACCCTTTTTGTCATGAGGTCACTCACCATTTGTTTGATTATATATTTCTGTACTTTTGAATATCGGTAAGGACGTACATTAATGGTTTCCAGTCCTTCCTTCAGAATGATATGATGATTGTGTTTGCGGTCCGGTGGCAGTTGCATAAGTTCCTAAAATATCTCTGCAAATTCCAACAAGATGGCATTGATTTCATCAATTGCACTTCATTGTTCATCCTTTAAGCTCATCTGTTGCAGTTGGAACTCGAGGGTGTTGTTAATCTCAACATGAATAATTGTCCTTTTGATGGTTCGCGCAAGAATTTTTCGAATTCCTTACTTGAACTGATCCGCGATTTCCCTTCCAGGTTCCCATAAATAGTTATCACCCTGCCTTCTCTGTAGCGCCCTCTTATCGCAGGGTACACATCGAGATGCCCAGTGGTCATTCCGGTACGTATTCTACGATAAGGACGAGCTACGATTGATCACTACATTCACTTCACATGGCATGGTATTATAATTCACTTATGAAGCATCATAAGAAAAACTACAATATTTTAAAACTATCTTTTTCCTCATTTCATTGCATAAAAACCGAAAGTCTACATTGTGTCCTTCAACACTCCTTACATGTACATCTTCAAAATCTAATACAAAAGTGCTATGCGAAAAAGAAAAATATTTAAAGTCTAACTAATCTGTCCAAAAATCCTAGATGACTGACCTTTCAGTCATGACTTCTCTAAAGGGGCCTTTATATTCTGTCTAAAGTACTAAGTCTCCTGTCTCTTACTTGAAAAGCCACATTGCAATTTTTGATGAGTTTTGCGAGCTCAATGAGTAAACCATCATTGATAATTTCACCAGATCACATATAAACATCATATATCGCACAATTAGTCATTCTAAACATACATTTATTATTCAGGTACTCACACAACATGGTATATCATATAGTCATTCAATACAGCTTTGCAAAATATTCATGAATTTCAATCTTATATGAATGTTATATGCATGAGACTCACATTCGTTCTTATTGTTGTGATCAAGTGCCTATCACAAACTTATACAAATACTGCCCATAAGGCTCAGTCAGAACAGAATCACAGAGCATAGTTTTACGTGCAGAATCAGAAATCGTGGAGCAAGGCTTTACGTGGAAGTGCTTCATACAGGCAACTCAATTCACAACGCCTTTATCTGAACATGTATTTTATGAAATGCCTCAAATACATATATGTCATATATCATAATCACATATGATGCTCAAACAAAGATCATAATCATCAGACCTAAGTCCGGCATTCAACTTTGGTTGAGAATCAAATGACATTCAGAAATTCATATCAAATCAAAGCACTTCCAATACATGCCCAACTATTAAAACTTCTCGGACTTCAAGTCCGAAATTCATAAACAATTTAGAAACAATTCAGTAATATGGAAGTTTAACAAATCAAATCAATTCAAAACAAATCAATCCTAGGAAATCATCTAGGTTGACTCACAAGATGCTCCAATATGCTATTACCTGAATGGTCCGGCAATCTCTTGAGGTTGACGTTCCAGTTGCTCCTTTATATCAAACAACATACACAAATGTCACAATTTGTACAATCATTTTGAGGGTTGTTGTAGTTCCACAAATAGGCTCAAAGTTATATAAATGTTCATATATTCTAAAAGCTATCAAAGCAGAGATGATAAAATTGCAAAAAGGATGTATTGATCCAATGCAAGCTGTTAAAACTAAGTCTTTAGACTCACTTATTAGTTATGAGGAGAAGTTTACACTCAACCTATGGGACTTAAAACATAAACAAAAAGAACCAAAGTTACTATACACAGAAAAATAAAAAAAACCTTATATTCCTAGCTAAGGCAAAAATCAAGAATGTTATGACTAAAGGAAGAGTACAAAAATACCAAATATTATTAAAAATATACAAAATCTAGAAGGAATAAAAACAAGATAATCACTCTTTAAGATAGTAAGGAAATAAGAGCTGAGAATTAAAAAAAGTTGAAGGTCATAGCTTATGATCATTTCAAGAAACTACTAGGCACTTGTGCCTCTACTTCTTCCTTTATTAATGAGATTAAGAGTAGCCTTGAGGGTTGTATGCCTAAACATGCTCGCTCTGACTTGTTAAAAGATGTTAAAGGTGAGGAAATTAGGAACACCTTGTTCTCTTTCCATCCTAATAAATCTCCTAGACTTGATGGCTTCAATGTCATATTCTTATAATAAACATAGGATATGATAGGAGGTTTGATAACTAGAGCTATTCAGGAAATCTTCTAGAGTGACAAACTATTATTAGAGATGAATGGAACCTATATATGCCTAGTCCTCAAAGTCCCCAATGCTAAAACCTTAAATGATTATAACCTTATAACTTATTGTAATGTAATTTATAATGTTATCTCAAAAGTGATAGCAAATAGGATGAAAAAGCAACTAAAAAAGAAAATCAACCCTATACAAAGTGCTTGGATCCATAAAGGAACAATTAGTGACAATATACTCTTATCATAGGAGCTATTCAAAAGCTATAATGATAACATGACGATTAAGATATATGCATTCCAAAATAGATTTTGCTAAAGCATTTGATTCCCTCGGTTGGTGTTTTATCCTTGATACATTACATGCTATGAGGTTTCCTAACCTATTTGTTTCATAGATACAGATATCCTATTCGATCATAATCAATCATAAACCTACAAGGATATTTAAGGCCACTCGAGACTTAATATAAGGGGATCCTTTGTCCCTATTTTTGTTTCTAATAAGCCTAAAAATTTTCACCAGGATGATAAGCATTATAATTTTAAAGGATTCAAGCTTTATGTACCACTATAGATGCTCTGAATATTATTTTTCAACTTGCTTTTGTAGATGATCTTCTCCTCTTATTTGGCACTGATCCCATAATATAAAATTTGGCTAGTTCCTTAGGTATCATCTTGGCCTTTATTTCCTTTAAGTAATTAGGTTTACCAATTATTGAGAAGAAGCTATCATCTTTGGATTGTCTAACTTTTTTGGACTCTATAAATAGGAAAATCAACAATTGGTGTAATTGATTCCTAAGCTATGGAGAAAGGTACAATTAGTAATTTATATTTTAAGAAACTTGGCTACTTACTGATGCTCGCACACAACCCTTCCTAAAGGAATAATAAAAGACATAGATACAAAGCTAAGAGATTTTTTATGGAGTGGCGCCAACAAATACAAGAAATTCCTAATGTAAAATGGTACTAAATATGCCTAACTAAACAATATAGAGGATTTGGTATCACATCTGTAAAAATCATGAGTAAAGCTCTACTAGCTCAAAAGCTGGAAATTATGTAGGAGAACGTATAAGTCAAATGGACTCACTTATAACACATTAAAGAGGACAACATCTGATGGACATCAATCACTTTCAAGATGTCATGGATTCTTGTAGCACCCTACTCTCGCAAGACACATACCTGACATCCTGAGTAATGTCCGAGTATGTACCCCGCAAGAGTAGCATGCTATAATAGTCAACAATCAAACTCATTACTAATTTTTCAAAAAAATAACAAATGCATATGTAGAAAATCAATAATAAATTTTGGCCCGTTTTATTCATAAACATTTTCAATCACAAGAGTTACAACTCATCAGAAATTCACTAGTCACTTGGGCCCATTTCAGATACAAAACATTTTAGCTATAATGTCATTACATTACAAAATCATTCATATACACTTTATACAGTATTTGTGAATACACATTTTGATACAAAACAATGAAATACATATGAAGGTGCGAACTGGTCCCGACCACTATCTCTTACGTGAATGCAGTGGCTAGACTCCTGTTTGTCTAACGGGGTAACTCTTGTGAGCTTGAAAAAAAAGGTTGCAATTTTGGTGAGTTTTACAAACTCAGTGAGGTATCCATCCTCGATGGTTAACTCAATTCAGACAACACATTAACAAATATAACCACATAATTCACATCATTTCATTTATTATGTAGCATCACTTGTCACATTCAAAGCAATCAAAATGATCATTTCAACCATTTATAATACACTTACCAGTTATGAGTGCAATGCATATGAAACTCACTTCATTTATTAATTTATTGTGACTGAGTGCCTTTTACTAGCCCATATCCCTTGTGGATACCGAGCTTATATTAGATAATGTCCCATATCCTTTAGTGGATACCAGGTACAGTCACAACTGAGCTAGAGGCTCTTATCATATTTTGAGCTTTAAGCTCTTTAGACCGGTGACTCTAGTCACAACCGCCTTTATCTTTTATGCGCTCATGTAATGAAATGCATCAGATTCTCATATTCTCAATCAATCACATGATTTCATATTCACATTCAAAACAATCATCGAACCTTGGTCCGACATTTAACAAAATTGTTAAGTACACTTATTTCTATCATATTCATATACAAAGAGCACTTCCAATATCACATCCATGCATCAAACGCCTCAAACTTTCAAGTCCAGAATCAACACAATCATATTCATAAAATAATTCAATACAGAATTTAAAACAAACAAGTAATCAAGTGAGACCATCTAGGTTACTCATATGTTGGTCCAGAAAGCTATTGCCTTGAAGTCCCGATAACATTTGGATGTTGATGCTCTAAATGCTCCTCTATATCATGCAATATACATTTACAAATATCAAAAATTTGCACAATTATTTAAATACTCATTTATGTATATAAGTATATATGAATTATGTACTATGTATGCTCAATAACAATCCTAAGTATATATCCATTATTCTCATCACACGATCACTCATATATCAAAACTCACATACGTATGATTTGAACTTAGGTTTACACATCAATAAAACAAATTTATTCTAAGTTCATCATTTAATTAATCATTTCAGCTTTTTCTCAAAACAGACTTTCGGGTCAACTTTGCATGATCATTAAGACAAGGAAAATGAAGTACTTAATTTATGTTGGAATCCGTTACCGGATGTCCAACCTCTTATGAAAAACCAAATAAAACCAGAGCATTTTCACTCTTGCTCTGATACCATATCTATTGGATCCCGAATCCGGAACCCCACTACTTAATCCGAAACCCTCATACTTATATACGATTATAAACTCAATAAAAGTCCTCCGAACAAATCTTGTAAGGCGTCAATCAAATTTATTTACTCTTATACTTTGGCATATCACCCATTTATATCTTATACTACTAATATATCACTCGCAACTAATTCCCAACAAACAATGTCAAATCATGAAAACAATTCAAAACAATGCAAGGTACTCATTCAAAACAATGCATCTGGTTCATGTAAAAATAATGCATGCTCACTTGTATAAGATGAGGAAACATCATAT
>JAOQMR010114060.1:0-11493 GCA_027563865.1 Erythroxylum pelleterianum
AAATCCCATTTTTGGATCGGGAAAACTCAATTCCCAAGAAGTATTTCAAGTCACCTAGATCCTTGATGCGGAAATGCATGAGTGGACATTCCTTGAGAGATCTTATTTCACTGGGATCATTGCCTGTTAGGAGAATATCATCTACATAAATGAGTATAGCAGTAAATGAAGTACCGTGCGCCTTTGTGAAAAGGGAGTAGTCTGCTTTGGACTGTTGATAAACGGCCTGTTGAGTGGTATCTGAGAATGTGGAAAACCAATTTCTTGAAGCCTGCTTTAAACCATAAAGCGACTTGTTGAGCCGACACACAATGTTCTCCCCCTGTCGGCGAAGACCTGGAAGCGGTTGCATGTAAACAATTTCATGTAAATCCCCGTGAAGGAAGGTATTTAGCACGTCTAGCTGATGAGTGATCCAATTTCTGGCAGCAGCAACCGTGAGGAGGCACCGGAGGGTGGTGAGTTTGGCAATAGGAGAAAATGTTTCACTGTAATCGACCCCTTCAACCTGTGTGCAGCCTTTAGTGATGAGACGTGCCTTATATCGCTCAATGCTGCCATCAGAGTTATATTTAATTTTGTAAACCCATTTGCAGCCGATGGGTTTGTGACCAGGGGGAAGGGGAACCAAACTCCATGTATGATTTTGTTCTAATGCGGCCAGTTCTGCATTCATAGCCTCTACCCAATTCGGATCCATGATAGCTTGAGTATATGAAGTGGGTTCTTTGTGAGCTGTAATGTTAGCTAGGAAAGCACGATGAGGGGAAGACAAACGAGAATAAGATAAAAAGTGTGAGAGAGGATACCGTGTACCTTGTGATGGACTTGAGCCTAAGGGCAAATGAGTGGCTAGGGCTTCAACATCGTAGTCATCATGCCATATCGGAGTGAACTTAGGACGAATGGATCTGTGCTGAATTTTACAAGAGTTTTGTTTGATGAAGATTGGCCTTCAGTTGCCATTGCCGAAGGAGAATGAAGTCTGGGTCTTTTTAAGGCACCAGGAACAGTGCTCTGATACCATGTAAAGGAATCGAAACATTGAAGAAAAATGACTTGAAATGGCTTCTTCCTTTATGCAGTGATTGTACAATATTATATACAGATCTACAAGAGTCAATCATTGTTTGTTCTATGCCTAAAGACCAGCTATTACGGCTATTATAGCTATTCACATGTATGGCTAAACAGCTATTACGACTATTACAGCTATCCACATGTATGGCTAAATTATCGGCGAGAATAATTCCTAATAATTCTCCATCACTTCACTCGGTTTCAATACAAACAAGAAGTTGGGAATGCGACATTTCTTGAGAGTAGACTTTATATCTCTTAACTCTGTTATGATTCCTCATCCTTTGGACCAATGATTATCGTTCATAACATATACACAGAAATTTTACTTGACAAGCACACAACCTTGGCAACTATTTAAGGTCGAAATGGTCTACAATCCCATTTATGTTCCTGTAACATTTCAAATTCGTCAGGACGATACTTAAAGAACTTTAAGACAACTTAATCATTATCTGGTTGGCAATATACAGACATATGACAAAAAGAAAAATCTGAAGAGAAGTTAAGCTTCACTGCCTTGCCTTTCGACATGCCCTTCTTACGCCCCGTTTTACGTCGTCACAATACTTGATAACCACCTTACAGGCAGCCTGACGGAAATTTCTAGTAGTAGGACTTTGTTGCCGTTCAATAATGAAGAAACCTGAATTATTAAGTGAAAGGACATCGGTCTTGTTTGACAATTAGCTGATTTTATCAGCAGTTAGCTGATAGCTGATTCTATCAGCTGATTTGACCAGTTGATTGTATTAGCTATTTAACATTTGATATTTGGTGAAATTAGATGTTTAGTATTAGCTGTTTATGTATAAAATGACTTATGAGGACATTACTTTAAAAAAATTATAAGGGTATGAATATTATATATCTTAGTATTTTGTTGAATATTTTTATAGGAATTTATATTTTAGATATTTAATTATACAACAATTAAGTTTATAACTCTAATAAAAAAACATAGAATATAAAATAATAATAATAATAATAATAATAACAACAACAACAACAACAACAACAACAAAAACAACAATAGCAATAACAACAACAATAATGTTAATAATAATAATAATAATAATAATAATAATAATAATAATATCAATAATAATAAAAATAATAATTCAACGTTAAATTTTCTATTAATATGAATAATGTAGCAAGCTACATCATATTAGTATTTTTCATATAATATTATGAATTTTATTATTTAATAAATTAAAAATAACTTATACGGACGTGATTTAAAAAAATTTATAAAATCACGATTAAATATTTAATTTTACAAAACTTAAAATTTTGACAATAATAAAATAGAATAAAAATTAAATTTTACACAAAATTTACAAATTTTTCTAACCTATAACGACATAAACCCCTCCTCACCCACTCATTAAAACCAAGAAAACAATTTATCCATACAACAAAGGAACATTAGCTGCTTATGCTTATCGCTCCTCACCCACTCATTAAAACCAAGAAAACAACTTATCCATACAAGAAATGAACATCAACTGCTTATGCTTATCGAGGATACAAACAAGGGTCAGTTTGACTTTTACTATTTAAAAATTTTAGCTGACTGTTGAAAATGCTCCTACATAGGAGCGTTTTCAACAATAGTTGATTATGTTAAATAAGTTGTTGGAGAAGTTGCCCACCAAACATGTTTTATAGCTATTTGAATTTTCAAACAGCTTATGACAACCAATCAGCTAAAAAAATAGCTAATTAGTTGTCTATCAAATAAGCCCATCGTTAATCAGAAGCTCATCTGCATATGCTCCATGCTTAATATTGATCCCATCATTACAATGGAAGGTTAAGGTTCACATAAATGACATTGAAAAGAAAATTGATAATTAAGGGCCTGAGTAACATAAATCTTAACTGCATAGATAAGGTTTCACTTATTACATTTGGATCGTATGGATTCACAGATAAGGTTTTAGGATCCATGACTCATACAGCAGCGGATCGATTCAAGGGGAGCTTTACACTGCTTGTTTCAACAAGTTAAGCATTCCAGTAAAATCATACGTTGGATGAACATACTAAGGCTAAGTTAACTGGCATAAAATTAGTTAAAATAAGATAAAAATAAGATATTAAGGCCCCGTTTGGTTGTTGGCTGATCAGTTATTTTTTAACTGATTGACCAAAATTAGCTAATTTACTTTATCAAGATGCTATTAATTTGTTTGGTTATAAGCTGGTCGGGTTGGCTGATTCACCTAACCAGCTAACAATTTAGAAGCTCCTTGTAAGGAGCATTTAGGGCAATCAACTGATTACCTTTTACTATAATGCCGATTTTGCCTTTAAACTTGCCCTTACTCATTACGGTTTCAGATTTGTGTAGCTTGTATGAGAAACTGATGGTTTCCTCTTTTCTTGTTTCCATTTTCTATTTTACACCTTTCTTTCTTTTCGTTTAGATGTACATTTAAGGCTGTCGATCACACTAGTCTCTTCTCTCTGACGCAATCCCACAACGGCTATTAATGGCAGCAATTTAACCACAGTTTGTTTTCAGGTTTGTGATAGGAAAAATAAACTTAACCCTCTTCTCTTTTCCTTCCCTTCTCTCTATTTGAACGTGTAATTGTATGTTTATTGGGCGGGCATGCTTGGTTCTTGAAAAGTCGTCAACTTGGTTGTTGATTTGAGGGTTTTTGTTGGATGAAAGTTAACTACTTGATTAACAGTCCATGACTAAAAGAGATTGGGAGTGGCTTCGTGTTTTTCTTTTAAGGCTTGTTTATTTTGAACTCTGAAGCTTATGAAAAACTAGGCTTAGTTCTTAAAATTGCGTCTTTACGTTGGGGACATAGTATTGAAGCTATTTAGGGTAACAGATGGGCTTAATGTACAACTGGTAAAATGAGTTGGAGGTTGCTCTGAAATTGTGTCCTAGGAGTGCAAATGGTTTGGTGCTAGTACTGTTGTTTGAATACCAATTTCCATATGTTCATAACCTTCTTTGTTTCCTTTCTTTTCAACAGTTTTGACTATTACTTTTCTTCTTCGCTTCAATTGTTATTTTGTACATTTATTGTTCTTTACGTTGCTTAGATATCTAGAGAATACATGGGGTATTTGAAATTTTAGTACCTTCAGTAGAGATATTACAAATATGGGTAGATCAGTTGTGATACCCTTTTAAAAAATGTATTTAGAGCTTTATTTTCCTCTTTTGTTGGTAGAACAATTAAAAATTTGAGGTTGTCACTTTTGATGATGAGTGTTGATAACCCTGTCCTTTTTCTGGGTAAGCTTGATTCTTTATTTTTAGTTTTGTTGGCCTTGTGATCTGTCTTTGATGAGATTGTTGGGCCACCAAGGTTTTGAAATTAAGGTCAGAAGAGAAGATTTCTTCAGAAGGTTATATAGTTCGAAAGCTATGCATATTTTCCTTCTTTTGTATCTGTTTTGGAACGAATGCAATCTTACATGCTGTAGAGGTGATCTAATTTCAAAAATATTGGTGAGGTTGAACAATTATTGGGTTTTCCATGCAAAGTAATTGATTTCATCTGTTATGTTATTCTTGTACCACCTTATTACTTGTTTCTTTACGTTGCGTCTATGTTGATTCCAATTTTACTTTTGCTTAATCAAGTTATGCAGCAGATGATACATAGTGGTTATTTTGATGAATTGACAAGTTAGGTCTGGGTAAAGTGGGAGCAAAAACGCTTGTCCACTCATCTCAGCCTAACAGGTAACTTATCCTACAATCTTTCCTTGGAATTATCTATTGATTTCACAAGTTATGTAGTTGTAACTCTGTTGTAACTAGATGTCTATTATAATTATCTAATTTATCTTGCAAACTATCTAGTTGTAACTATCTATTGATTTAACAGAACATCAGTGCCTGCAGTTCCTCTTTGGGACTAGTTTGAAAGTATATCTGAGATAGATGTTTCATTAAATGAAGTATGATAGTAGTTGAGATATAAATGGATTTGCTGCAGTTGAACAATGAAGTATGTTGTAGAAAGTTGTATTAATTTCATTCTGGCAGTAGCTACTTTTTTTATTTATTGCATTTAACTCCATTTATTACTTTCAACTGCTCACTGTCTCTTTTTTACCTATAAAATGGAAAAGCTCAACTCAATTGTTAGTTGTTAGTCTTTACAACTTGCTTTTTTTCTAGTCATTAGGTATCATCAAGCTAGGCAAAATACTTCACTTTCTCCCATATATAAGGTACAAACTGCTTTTATTTAGTGTTATTGCTTAGTTGTTAGTCTTTTACAACTTGCTTTCTTCCAATCATTAGGTTATTCTGAAGTGTGGTGATCTCAATGCTATTTTGGGGATTTGCAAATCAGGTAGTTCTTGCTTTTCAATGATATATAAAGTTTGATCCCCTTAATTGAATTTCTTGATGGTTTTATAGCTTGTGTCTGATCAGATTTTGTATCCTTATGCGGTATCTTATACCTTCATTATAGTTAACTATAGACTTCTTAATCATCGACTTGTGTGTTCGTTCTGATTAAATGCTTAAAATTTGAAGTTCACTGACTTTCTAATAGTATCAATCTTATTCATTGGATTGGAGTTTCATTCTCTTTTTTTTTTCCCCAGAAGCCATTATATGGTTAATCTTATTTTTGCCTTAGTTTGATATGGATAATTATTTTTTTTGAAAGGCCTTATGTTCTGAAAATTGAATATAAGGGTCGGTTTTCATATAAAGATCACTCTGAAATAGGTGAGAGTTGCTTTTATATTTTGAAAATTGTATATCAAAATAATTCATAGTTTCTAATGGTTTATGTCGTTACAAAGTTAGTCCCATATCTACTCTTACACGTTAGACATCATTAGCAATTTACTATGTGTGGTAGCATTCAACAGATAGGAGCCTTATGAATTGTGTCATCAGATATTCAATGCTACATTGTTTTTATTAATCATCTGTCAATGTTACTGTCTTTAATCAGTTATAATTGATCATCTAATGATCGGTTTAGTATTATTGCTTTTTCAGGAATTATGTCTTATTATTCTAGCAAAAGTGACATAACATGCTATGTTTTGTGGCCTGTTTTTGATGGTGTGGAGATCGAAAGAAGAAATAAAAAACAAAGAAGAAAAAAGAACTTATGTGTAATAGTTTTATAATGTTTGTAATCTTAACCCTTTTTTACAAATTTATGTTTATGAAATGCTATAAAAATTTATATTTGTTTATATTTATCATTTTCTAATATTATTTGCTACTGATTTTTTTCTTAAACCATTATGGTATTTACAAATTCTTTGCTTAACGTGCGATATGTAAATGTGAGTAGATGATGAAGATTTGATAGAGGGTAAGAGGAATAACTAAATCAGAGTTTGAATTTGATTTACGTACAAGCATCATAACATATTAGAATGGTAATAACATGAAAATCAATATTCTAATATATAAACAAACAGTAATTTAAAAGAAAAATAGGTAATAAATTTTTTATTCACAGTAAATATGCAATTTTAAAAAGAAACGCTGGCACTAATATTTTTTTATTTTAATGCACATTTATGTTTCTGAAGTGCTATTTTAAACTTGTTAAATTATGAACAGAAAAGTATCATTATATTTTATAATAGCCTTGTTAATTTAGAACTCTCTTCTATCATTCTACCGAAGCCTAACTTGCAACCATTTTGTTTTATCCCTAACTCTATCTTTTCTCTCTTTTTTATTTTCATATTTAAAAAGGTTTTCTCTATATTTTTTATTCTTCTCCAAATCTTCTTAAGATGCTTTCGTAATCATGCATTAAAACTTGATTTTTTAATATTTACAAATTTATATTTATCTTTTCTAATAACATTTCATTATTTAATAGTTCTTTTGGTAAATTATTATATATAAACAAATAGTAATTTAATAAAAATATTTTTATAATATAATATTTTAAATAAAAATATATTTCAATTTTATGTAATTTTTGAATATGTTCACAAGTTAATTCTATTACTCATTTTAAATTAAGAGATCAAATAATTTTAAATTAAGTAATTAATAAAAATATTACGATTATAAAAAGTATTTATGTATTTATTTTTTGAAATAGTCTAATTCAAGTTAGTAAAACTATTTAAGTGATGAAATCAATTGCAAATTGATTAACTAGCATTTAATGTTTTTTATCTTATATGATTAGATGACATCATCCCAAAAAGAAATAAAGGAGGAAGTCAAGGGGGAATGATATAGGTAGCATTCGTTGGCCAAAAGAAACGCTTCTTATCTTTTGTGACATTTATAACCAACATATTGAAAGGAGTATGAGAAAACTCGGTGGAGTTATTGGTCAAAAGTTACCATAGAAGAAGGTGGTGTAAGAGTTTCATAAAGTAACCAACTTAACATAGGATAAAACAAAGCTTAAAAATAAGTTTGATTGGATAAGAACTAGATGGAGTCTTTGGAAATAGTTGAAACGGAAAGAAACGGGATTAGGATGGGATTATGACAAATGAACAATTGCTGCTAATGAGGAGTGGTGGACTTTGAAGATTAATGTTATCCCTTTTTCCCCAATTTAAGTTATTTTCCTTTACTCTAATGCTAAATAGTTAGTTAAATATAAGTTATTTAATTTTTAAAGAGAAAATCAATTTTAAAATATTTAAAGAGGAAGGGCTTGAACTTGAGCTTGAACGTAAATTGGATCAATTTTTTGGATGTTTGGTCCGAAGAGAGACTACATTTTGCCCTGTGGCTGACCCTCCACAAGGACAACGAGAAGTTGACAAGTATATGTTCCTTCTCCACCGATAGTTATAATGCTCATCATCAATTGTCAGACTATCATGATCATGAGAATATAGATGAGACTAGTGGTCTAAACAATTGGGAAGAAGTGTGGAGAGAACCTACTCCCACCCCTCAAGCTACATATGATGAAGGGAGTGAGAGAAGAAGATGAAAAAAGGCTTGACTACATAATGCAATTGATTCAAGAGAGGCTTAACGATATAATGCAATTGATTCAAGAGAGATAGGGTGCAACAATGGAGATGAATAGATCCATTACAAAAATTCTGGACACAATGAATATTGGTGCATCACAAAGTACTAGTGCTGGCGCGTCACATCATGATGTTACAAATACTTTGGAAAAAAATATGGACTTTGCCTGGTTTAGAGACTAATACTCCTGAACTTTACTTTTCTTGCATGTTGATTGAAGATCCGCAAAGAAGATCCATTTTTTTAGCCGATGATATAAACAAAGGTTGAATACATAAAGTTAATGTATGAGTATGACAAACATAAAAAACATTAAACATAGTTTCTATCTATCCATTACTATGTTTAGTTTATTGTTTTTATTATTTGTGCACTTATGTTGACATGGTGTGTTTTAAGACATTATGAACTTGGTTAACTTATTTTATTATATTATGTTATCTTGTTGGTAATCTATAATTTTATTACGTGCTATATTATTTATTTCTTTATATTTAGACATTTAAGTGTCTTATTTATTTACAATATAATTGTAAGGCCCCAAAATATACCCTGGCTGAAATAATAAATGTTTATAAAAGTACATGTGTGATATGAATTAGAATTTTGCTATGATTAGAATATGAAAAACTTATGACTTGAATTTTTGATCAAGTGATTATAGTGATTAAATTGGAATTAATTGATACCATTAGAGAATTGAATTATTTAAATGTATATTTATATTAGGAAAATTTTCAAGTAGCAAGATAAATTGATATATGAAAATTGCAAAGATTAAGCCTATGAATTAGTGACATTTGGCATGAGTAATTAATTGACATATGGCTTGGCAAGAATGTAACAAATGGCATGGTTAAAAAGTTGACAAGTGGATAAATGGAAGTGTTGCAATTGGAAGCATAAATGGAGGCAAATGGGAGTCATGCATTGGAGATATATGCGGTAATATATAATGAAGACACCTAGCAACTTAGGTGTCAAGCCTTTACAAGACTTTGGTAGCTTTCATTTAGCTCTCTTCTCTCCACCGTTTCTTTGCTCTACCTTTGTACTTTGATTTTGTAAACTCCTTGCCATATGCTGCATGAAGAAGCACTCTCATACTAATTTCTAGGCTGATGTGCTTTGGGTGTTAAAAACACATTACATCTATCTTAGTTTTGGAAGTGTATTAGTTGCTTGGAAGGTGCTATAATAGTTGGATTCTTGGAGCTGAATTTGAAGTTTAGTAAGGTAAGGAAATTATAAACTTGGTATCCTGTGATAACATGTGTTGTTTGATGTTTGATATGGATCAATTGTTTACTGAAATGGGAAAGAACTGAGGTTTGATACATGCTGGAAACTGGTTTAGATGAGTAGTTATATTGGAATGATTTTGGTATTTTAGCCACATCTTTCCCTGTAGGCATCCAAATTGGATGAGTTTAAATTCGTGTTAAACTAGAAACATATATCTATAATTTTCATGAAGGCTCAAATTTGATTTCTGTCACTAAATGTGTCAAAAGTTGGCTTGAAGTTGAGTATCTGGAATCTGTCACTATTTGTGAACAGTCTGTAATCATTTGGGGATAATTTCAAAATACTGAACCAAATTGCATAACATTGGTGTTAGTAGAAACTTAATACATAAAGGAACAAATGTGTAGAAAATGTTTGGCCTAAATCCTTCATTTTCATTGTCAAAATGATCGTGTAACATTGACCCAAAAGTCTGTTTTGTGGAAAAGCTGGAAGAAATGAAGTGTTTTCACTGAACTTGCTTTGGTATTTCGATTATAACTTGCACTGTGGATCTTCAAATGAGTTGGTTCTTAATTCAGATTAAACTAGAGACATATTTCTACAACTTTCTTGGAGAAGTTGAATTTTAATTATGTCGTTAATATTTTCAAATTTTGGCATGAAATTGAGTCTTGGCTTAGACTGTAGCACTACCAGGGACAGAAATCATATCCTGTGATTTTTAAATAAACTATATTGATTTAGGCCGAATTAGGCTGATGTGTTTTCACCAAATTGAAGCTTATTATCTTAACTTTAAATTGGTATAAATTTTGTAATTTTTGGATATTGGAATTGAGAGTTATGAGGTGTACAACTTGGAGGCATGTTATGCATTAGTCAAAATGTCAAATATACACAGTCTGTGGTATTTTGGGCATAACTCATTGAATACTAAACCAAATGAGATGAACTTAGTATCATTAGAAACTTAAGACACAGAGGAACAATTTTCTAGAAGAGAGTGTTACATAAATACATCATTTACTTGATCTTATTGATTATACAAAATTGAACCGAATGAGGTGCTTTAAGCAAAGGCTGGAATAGTTATTGAATGTATGAATTTAGGAACTTTTGAAGTACAATTGATGTTTACATCAGTTTAGTAAGAACATATACCCGAGAATTTGTCATGAACATGCATCATACATATGCAGTATACATAAATGAATTTTTAATCGTGCACAATAGTGATTTGTATATGTGTTAAATGATATAGAGGAATGCATAGAGCGGCCACTTCCAGATATTAACGGGACTTCGAGGCAATAAGCAAACGGGAGCGATTGTTAGTAACCTAAGATGGTCTCACCTTGATTTGTTTTGTTTATTACTAAATTAAATTTGATAATGATGAATGTGTATCGAATTGTGTATTGATTCCGGACATGAAGGTCCGAGGTATTGATTGATGAATATGATATTGAAGTGCTGCTTGCTTTGCATGAAATGTCTGAAATGACTTTGTTTTATTTTAAAATTGTTGAGTCCTAGTTGTGGGTAAATAGGCATGCCTAGAAGGATCTATAGCTGCTCCTGTGACACTTGGGTGTCGAGACTTCGGTCTCTCCTGGACACTTCAGTGCTGAGACTTCGGTCTCTCCAGTATAAGTCCTGTTACCCGCCCCTGTAAATGGATTTGCAGTCCTCTGATTTTGTAATATGATATATGTTTCATTCTAACATAAACAAAAATTGTATTATGATCCTGAAGGGTTTATACCCTCTTGTGATATTCAGTTTTAATAAGTATAAAAATTTGTTCTAAAATGCATTATGTCTGATTTAATGTTCGGCAATCTTTTAATGCATGCTTATGCTGTTATATGATTCTGTATGATGAATTGTCACTTCATATATAGATTAGTTATTACTCACTAAGCTATATGTTTAGCAAGGTGGATTTGCCCCGTGTAGGTTCAGAGCGAAGATTATAAAGACTGGGACAAGTCAACTGTAATGGTCAATGGAATCTGAGTCTTGTTTTGAAAAAAATGTATTCTAAGTTTGTTTTGAGCTTGTATCTGAGGTGTATGACTTTTTAATTTGTTTGAATGTTTTTAATAACCTTAATATATGTTGGTCTTTGAATTTATGGTATGTAATATGATAGGCACAGTATGAATGATATGTTAAGT
>JAOQMR010114069.1:0-10000 GCA_027563865.1 Erythroxylum pelleterianum
GCAACAAGTCGGTGAAGTGAATCATGTGAATTTACGGAATCAACTGACTTTCCTGGTGAGCTAAGCGAACTTGCATAGACGGTAAGGACGGACAGCGGGGTTCTCCCCTGAAAGCAAGACAGTGCCGGTGATGGTGAGTTCCCCACATTTCAATCTAATGTCTTTCCCGGCCGGTACACAGGAGGGTTGCCTTTATCAAGTGCTACTAACTTCTTTCCTCTTGGTGAGCGTAAGCTCGCATAACTAAGTCGGTACAGTACATTGCTACTTTAAGATTGCTTCCTTTCTTATCTTATAGTTCACTAAGTGCTTTGACTTCTCAGTTAGTGTAGTTATGGTAGCTATGGGAGTTCCTGTTCTTTCTAACAGTATCGGAAGCAAGTGACTTCCGAAGTCGAGGGAAACAAGACAAGATCAAGCAGATAAAAGAAGCAAGCTTTCGAAAGAAAGAGAGTCATGAATAAAGAAAGAGACGGAAGGAATTCAGTACTAGACACTTCACTCATTCACTGACTTTCCTCACTCCACAAAATGGACAGAGTCAACAAAAAGAAAGACCAACAAGACCACCAACATAGTGATTCGATCATCACCCGCTTCTTTCAAGTCCGGAATGTAACTGAGTTCCTTCTTTTCTTAAAAGAGGCTTGCGCCGAAGAGTTCCGTCCGACCCTATCTATTCTATTTCTTGAACATCGCTTCTTGCGGAATAGAAATAGGCATAGAGAGCAAGTCCTAATAGAATGTCACGAGCATTGCGAGATTGAGAGTCTTTCCTTCTCTTCTTTGTGAGCGAAGCGTACTTTCATAGACGGTAAGGTACACTGTGAGATCGTCAATCTCTCTCTCTTCCAAGACGTACTAATAGGTGCTACTAAAGGCTTAGACCTTACCCTCCTACCTCTTTTATTTCTTCGACCACCTTCTTTCTTTGGAACGAGAAGGTATAGCTTCCCAGGTTGGAGAGAAAGTATCGAGCATTCATACCTTTCAAAACTTACAGAACTTTAAGGAACACCTTTGATGGTAGCGAATCTTGCTGAGGGTTTTTCTATCATTCTATAGGACCTTAAGAGCCAGAGGCGGAAGGTGCATGGCTAGGGAGTGGTTCAAACTCCCACTTTCTCGTTGGGAACTAAGCTTATAGCGAAGGATCGCCCTTTCCTGGAAGTGAATCAATTCTTTGTCTTTCGAGAAGTTCCGCGTCTGTCTTTTCAGGACTCTAACTTGAGTTCCGAGTCGGACTTGATTTACGGAATGGAACTGAGGGAACTACTTGCACTTACCAGCTATCCTTATTCTGATGGTGCCGAATCGGTATGACAATGAGACTTCGAGAATCTCTTCCTACTCTTTACTAGCTAGCAGTCAATCGAGGTAACCAAGGCTAGGAGACAAGACGGTGTTTGAAATGAGAGGCCTGTAATGATTGCTCGAGCTGTTAATTACAGATAGCCAAGTGGGAACGGAACGCATCAGTTTGAGTTCGAGAGAGTACGATACAGAAGTAGGTCATAGCTTGCCGATTCCTGGGCATAGAGAGGGACTCGATCAGTAAAAGTACGATCGTATGGACAGTCAAGCGAGTGACTTTTTCTTGGAGCCTTATGTAACTGTAACTAACGACTTTCTCGTCCTCCCCTGAAAGCAAAGAAGGAGGTGCAGTCGGTACAGTGCCGGTGTACAAGGACGGGTTGCTCTTTACCTTGAGACTACAAGAATATCTCTCCTCCCTTCAAAGAAAAGAGTCGTAGCTAACTTTGAAGGTAGTAGTTACAGGAAGAAAAGAAAGAAGTTCGAAATGGAAACTTCGCTTTCATGATAGATAGCGTACGATGTACGGTTGACTGTGGAGGTCTGGAACCCTCCCTCAAGCTAGGAACGAGTCTTCAGTGGTCAAGCTTCATCGAAAATGAATCTGCTAATGAAGGTTACAGATTAGGTCAAGAGGAGGAAACTTATCAATAAGTAGGCCAATAAGGAGGCTTCAAAGCTAGTTTCATCAGTCGATATAGTTTCGTCGATTCAGTTGATTCTCTTTCTTCTTCATCTCCTCCCCCCGGGTAAGAAGAGTAATAAGGGCTGGTGGGAAGGTCAATAATAGGATGGCTAATAGAATGAAGCTTTGGGGCAAGAAAAGGTGGTTGGTTGAATTCTATCCACTAGATCACAGGGAAGGGTCTCGAAAAACCCCATTGATAAATATAGAATGGGCAAGCAAAGCAATAAGGCTCCCGATCAATCTCAGTAAAATAAAGGTAGGTTGCGCCTATCAAATTGATCATTGACAAAGAGCAGGCATGACCTTCTTTGATTGGATAGTAAGTTCCACCCGTTCAAAATTCCTCATCCGTAGCAGGAGAAGCAAAGGCAAGGAAAGGAGTTTCACCACCTCGTCCAGCATCTCTTTTAGTTCGAGATCTATACCGAACAGCGAAGGCAAGGGCATAACCACTAGTAGAGGTAAAGGTAGCAGCACCTCGTCCAGGATTCCTCCTTGTTCTAGGGCTACCATCAGCATAGGGTTCTTCGGCACCATAGGCGGGGGCTTCATCAGATCGAGACAAAGACCCAATAGGCTTAGGATGTACCCCTTCCTTCTCCCTTCATTCCACACGTACCTGTTCTTCCTTCTAGATGGCGAGATGCACTGCCTTATCTTTTTCTTTCATATTATCCAGTGGATAGGTTGACGTGACACCTTATTACATTAATTCATCACAGACTCAAGTGGAAGATCAAACGCGGGATTGGATGGATGGCACCTTCCTTCATACAGGATCGATTTCTCGATCAAGTGTTGTCTCGCCTATGGGTGAAATCACTAAAGCCTATTTCCCCCAAAGAGGCATCCAATTTCTAGAAAGATTTGTCTCATATAGCGGGAAAACCAGTCAACATGAATTTCTCTTATAGCGACATGTCAGAAATGGAAAACTTTGATCGCGCCATGGCCAAAACCACTACTTTTTGGCATCTTTCGGGGGCCGTTCCTTAAGGGAAATCTAGTTTAGGCCAAAATCACGGGGGTTTCTCAATGATGTCAGTTTCGCGCATAGGTGGGAAAAACCTTCTCCTGACTGACCAGACCAATGCATGGAGAGAGTCTTCTGCTCTGATCATGCCACGGAAGAACTACTCTACTACGGAAACTTGACCTAAGCTGCTCTTTCTTCCTGGCAAACTACTCCGGGGACTGGAGCAAGGGTGGTGGGCGGGATAGGCTAGGCTGAAGACGGAGTAGCATCAGTCAACTTCCTTTCTTTGACCATGGGATCAATTGTAAAAAAGTATGCCGCACCATGAGCATCTACGCTGCCTGAAAGAAGGAAAGATCCTACCCCACATCTCTTTATCCAGAACGGTCTAACTAACGGGCCTGTGTAACTCATTCATCACGGTTGACGGGGCTAAACTGACGAACCTACCTCTTTCTACGAGCGCTGGAACTTGAGTACCGAAACTGAACTACTGGTTTTTCTTCGAGTGCCGGCTCTCTTAGGTGACGCCTACCCGCTACCTGCAATATTATTTAATGCTCTCCCTCCTGTCTCCCTCCAGCTTGACCGCCTCGCCATCTTGCGCATCCTCGCCTTGTGCCGTTTCCGAAGCCACATCTAGACCGCAGTCTTGGACAGCCCTCGCATATCCATCTTCCTCAGCCTTCTTTACCTTGATGTTGAGCTGCCCCTGGAAAGACTCCTTCAGCTCCGCCTTCTCCGACTTAGTTGTCTGCCTCTCCGTCTCAAGCTGAATAGCAGCTGCAGCGGCGGCCTCACGCCGAGCTTCGGCCGCCACCTTCTCAGCATCCACGCCCCTTCCTTTAGAAAGAACCCCTTCCTTAACCCTAATAAAACAAACTGCAACAAGGTGAGCGGAGTGAGATGAGCCTCACTCTTCCTTTTTCAAGTTCAGGAACGAGCCTCAGTCTTTAGGCAGGAGGAAGTCCCTGTATAAGGGTGCTATCCATATCAATAGTGAAGGACTCGCCTCACGGAAATCAGCTTGATCTATCCCTCCTGCTTCCCCAGCTTAGACTATTTGAAAGTTCGAGCCGAGCCTACGCTTCGCTTCCTTTCTTTACCGGGGACTAATTCAAAACCTTTTAGCTAGCATCACCTAATCCGGAAAGCCTAGCAAAGCCCTTCGACTCGTTCTTCTTTCACGGGAAGAACTCGCATTCACGGGCTTGGAACATGATGAGATCTGAACCCCTACCTTGACGTACGAGAATTGGGCTTTTGCATTTGGTCTTCGGTTGAGGCCTATCCATCCTATGTCTCGTATGTTTTATCAATCAGAACTTCAAACTCAACCTCAGATCGAGGCGCTACTTAGAGCCCTCCTTCTTCGGAAAAGACTTTGATTCATTCCCTGGATTTGGCTATTCATTCTAAACCCAACCCAGCAACAATCGTAAAACACGGCATAGCAACAGCGGCTAGCTACTCCTTCAGTTAGGAGCAGAGCTCGACATTACCTCCCACCCAGGAACCAAGCATGCAAAATGGACCCTACGCGCATACACGAAGTAGGAGTGGAGTGGTAAGCGGGATCCTCATCAGTCTCTGGTGTGCTAGGCGCGGTATAAGGAAGGCGAGTAGTCGTAGGTGTGCTTGAGTGAGTGTGCCTGGTAGGAAGAGAAGGTCTGCTGGCGGTTCCGGTGGTGAGGGAGTAGGTTCGGGAATCAAATACCTGGGATTCGCTCCTTCTTCAGCTTTTAAGTCGAGCTTTCTATCTCTAGAAGGAATTCTGAAACGTCCTTCCATCTGAAAAGTCCAACTCTCAGTTAGTTTCAGGGGGCACATCCCCCCGAACCCAGAAGGGGAATACCAACCAGGATCTCTACCAATTGATTCTCCAATAACGGCGCGGCGGGATAAGCGGATAGAAGGCGTTCAATGGTCAATCAACTCATCTCTTCCCAGGTCTTATCAATCAATTGATTGAGATCGATCCGAATCAGCAACGGCAAACAGGCATCCATATTATGTATGTCAATATGAACTTCGATGGATTGATTTGTTGGTGCTGCCTCAGCATGGGAACAAGGAAAAGGACTGGTTGTTCAAGCTACGAAGTCCGGTGAATCGCGGGAGGAGATGCTTCTTCAAGTGCTGTTGGTGAGGGAAAGCCATTTGAATTAGATCAGTCGACCCGCTAGCCAAAACAAGGAGATTTGGCCGCCGGGCCCAGATACAGGTGTTCCGGTCACAAGGGCTTCACATCGAACGGGGACGGGACAGATAGAGGCAGAGGTGGCTGGCCGGGATTTAGATGCATAAATAGAAGGGAAGCAGTGGCCAGAGAAACAGAATCATTTGGAGAGCCAGGAGAGGGTGCAGAAGAGGCAGTTGAATACCGGTACTTGCACTCCTGCCGAGGGGCGGTCAGGGAAAGCTGTTGAGTAGATACCAGCCGCTTCTGAGCTCGCCCAGCTGGTTCGCCTTTGGTTCCGCGGTTCGTTGATCCAGTGGTTTGCATACGCACCAGCAATAGAGCGCGGTTGACTGGGTGGAACCAATCGATCCGATCCATCGAAAGTAAGGGCATGACCATTACGAGTTAGTCGCCCCTCTAAGGGATTCCTTCCTGTTCCAGCTACTGCAGTTGCATATCCCGATGCGGCCGGCCCGGGTTGGGAGTGAGACCCGACATCTCCTTGAATTGGAGTAGGCAATTCTTCACAATTGATACCACTGCTTCCTCTCCTTTGCAGAAGATGAGCAAGTCATCTGCAAAACAAAGGTGAGTTCTCTTTTCCTTTTGGCATCTCCAATGGTACTTGAACCTCTTATCACTGGAAGCCTCGTGCATTATGCCTGAAAACACCTACATAGCTAATGTGAATAAGTAGGGTGACATCGGATCTCCTTGTCTCAGTCCTCTACTACCAGCAAAGAAACCACACAACTCCTCATTTAGGTTAATGGAGAATCGGGCTGTGGTTATGCACTCCTTGATCCACCCTATAACTCGAGGTGGGAACCAAAAGGTACTTAGGGTTTCAACC
Source organism: Erythroxylum pelleterianum (assembly GCA_027563865.1). Taxonomy (NCBI): domain Eukaryota; kingdom Viridiplantae; phylum Streptophyta; class Magnoliopsida; order Malpighiales; family Erythroxylaceae; genus Erythroxylum; species Erythroxylum pelleterianum. The sequence continues at coordinate 6,014 of JAOQMR010114069.1, forward strand.
AGAAATTCCCAGCTAACAGTGTCATAGGCCTTCATGATATCTACCTTCAACGCACATCTAGGGGCCCCTCTATCCCGATGATAGTTTCGGAATAACTCCTGAGCAAGCAAGATATTATCACCAATACGCCGGCCTTCCACAAATGCCGTTTGTTGTTTTCCGGGAGAATCTTTTTGAGTCTCCTTGCAATGATTTTTGTGATGCATTTGTACACTGTATTGCAGCAGGATATAGGTCTGAAATCCCGTACAAACGTCGGATTGGCCACTTTCGGAATTAGAGATATGGCAGTGTTATTAGCTTCCTTGAGGAGTCTTCCTGTCCCTTCAAATAGCTGGTCCAGATATTTCATAACCTGTCCTGAAAAAGTTCTTTACCGCTTTCACCACTAAGTCCCCCACGTCCTTTTGAAGAATAATGCATTAAACCCGTCAGGCCCAGGAGCCTTTCCATCCAGCTACGATACACTCGTGGAAGGCCACACTTGTCGCCAAGAATCCTCCATATGCGTTGAGCAAAGGGACAGCGGAAACTCCTAACGAATTGAATCATCAGAAATAGGGCTAAAAAAACAAGGAATTATGAGAATGTTAGCTCTAGTCAGTTACATCCGAGCATTCAATAACTGCTATTGAAAGACTATTCTCCGCTCGGTTAATAGTCTGATTATGAAATAGCGTAAGTTATGTTCGAAATCGCTTCAGTATGTATGAGGAACCTCTGGTTTATAAGCGCAACAGTAAAGACAGACTGCCAAGCCTTCTTGTCCTGAGGATTGGGAATCCCAGGAGGATTAATTTATGTTCCCCAAACGCCAGGAGCTTAATGAGGAGTGAGGAGCATTTTATGTAATTGAGAACTTCTCTTAAGATTGGCTGGAATCTAAAACAAGAAGTTAGCAGAGGGGGGTGAGGAGCACTTTATGTAACTGAGGATTCCTCTCTATGACTTCTTGAATCCAAAAAGGATTATTTTCTGTTTACATACTCGAAGTACAAGACGGCGGACATTGATGGCTGTAGAACTTATATCCGGGGGGTAGACGAAGGACTCAGGGCATTGCAGAGGGGTGAAGAGCCGTTGAACGGATGCCGCACTACAGCTGTCGCCACGAACGTGTGGCATGCCAAACTATACTGCGACGGTGGCTCCATACGGGGGAACCGGGTTCTTAGGGATATAGCAGTTAAGACTGGAAAGCTACAAGCAAGCAAGGAAGCAGAATGATTTTAGCGTTGGCAGCTCAATCTTTTGCTTGTTCGTTAGCGCTTTAGTTTGATTGCTGCCCTGTAGTTTTGAAGCTGGGTGGGAACAATGGTGCTAGTGCATTGAGAAAGAAATCAATTAAAAGGGGGTTGGTTTCTTAGGCTTTCGCTTCCCTTCTTTGAAATCTAGATCTTCTCTTTCTGTGTCTATCAATCTTCCTGCCCCAAGCCCCTGTTGTCTCTAGCGCTTGATTGTTTGATAGAGACCGACCTGCTTTCATAAGCACTTGTTGGCAAGTTCGGAAGAAGGCTTTGAGGGGAACTAACTCGATGTGGCTCCGGTTCAGTACTGCCTCTCGCTTAGAATCTCTTCCAGCTGAGCTGCACTAACAGGCTTACGTAAAGTAAAGATAATGTGACTTACTACATGCGAAAGCTTTTGCTTCTTCCTTTCCTTCTGCTGGCAAGTAGCTCTCCTTCTTTCCTGTTCCTGAAATCAAAGAAGATGACATGCCAGGAGTCCATTAGGGAATTGGGCATCTTCTTCTTGTTCCCTCGGATGATAAAGGAAGAACTAGAACAAGAGAAGAGCCACCTTACTCCATTGACTTCAGGATTGCTTACATCTTCTCTAATCAAAAGAAAAGCTATTTGGATACTAAAGAGCTTATTTCCTTGCTTTCTTCCTTCTTTTCTGGATAGTCGTGTAAGCGGTACCCTTTCCCCCCTTTTTTTTTTCTATGGGCTATGGGGACCGGATCCTGATGAAACCACTTTTTCCTTGCGCCCCCTATCTTTGGAAGCAAGTGACTTTTCCTCCCACAATCGCAAATGACTCATTTTTTGCTCTGTCTCTGTCTTTTTGAAAGAGCTCTGGTTTTCTCTCGGTGCGAGGGTCCGATTCTAAACCTGCCGGCATATTGCCAGCCGATAAACTTGAAAGCGAGACCCTTCACTCTACTCCTACTCGAAACATCGCATGCATTGAAAAACTATTCGACAGACGGACCTAGCTGATTGATGTCATAAGCAATCTTCCTCGTATAGCAGCAGCCTGAGGAAGTTCACACTCAGCGTGAAGGAAAGCACTTCTACTCTCTCTGAGCCCTCCATACAGTGGCACATCACCAGCCTTGCCTTAGTTCTCTTCTCGTTCAATGCTGTCTTTTTAGCGCTGATGGAAGCATGCCAAGTTGAAGAGGGACAGGGTTGAAGTTTTTTTTTGTTAATACGGTTGTAAATAATATCTAATAAATTGGATATATATTGAACAGGTTATGTCAGAGGAGCTTGTTCCAGTATCGACATCTCTAGTTTTGGAACCTGAAACCAGCAAGATGTAGTTTGTAGATAAAATGAGTTAAGCACAGAAAGACAAACTTGTCTATTTCCGGAGTGATTCAAAGAGTTCTAAATACTGGTCTTGAATCTTCAGGCAAACCTGGCTGCAGGGTAACAAAGTCTAGGCCTCTTACAGGAGGTGGTCATAGCGAGGAAGCTCATTGATGATGAATCAGGCGGCGAATGAAAGCTAGGATCCATGGGGGCTGCTGGACTGATGAAGAGAAAATTTCCTGTCAAGAAGGTGACTAGATAAAAAAATGGAAAGTCCAATGTAATTCCTCAGTGTAAGGAAAGAAAATCAAGGTGATTGTTGTTATATCTTGCGTTTGCTACGCATAGACATTTAAGTGAGAAAAGCAGAAGATGAGAATTGTTGCTGCTTTCATATTGTGGCAATCATCACACACCAATCTGAATTGACCGTCGGTGGGGTTTTGTAGGAAGCAAACCCCCTCATAGGCTATACCTAATACCCAACCTTGCCAAAGGGCTCTATCTGTTCCAATAGAGAATTGGGAGAATACGGAGAATACCTTTCATGAATCCCAACTTCAGTATTGATAGAAGATGGCTGCGGTTATGTACAACATGCGTACCCCAGCCTTCCCAATACGACTGGACGTGACTAATGAACAAATAAAAGAGTACAACTCAAGTACAATGAGTACAAGTACATTAGACATAAGTGACACACATACGCTAACACTCCTCCAAGCGAATGGAGATTGATCATTCCCAGCTTGCTCATCAAAGAAGGGCCCTGCTAAGTCCCTTAGTTAAGATGTCGGAAATCTGATTCTCACTAGAGATGGTTGGATTCCTTATGATGCTTGCCACCACTTTCTTTCTTACATAATGCCCTTTCTCTTAAGGCTTAAGGTAAGGCGACCTCTAGATCTTTGGCTCGCTCGTGTTTCACCGGGGCTCTCGATGCTCCAAATCCATTTCCTCCAACAAGCTCTTTGCCCACACAAGATTCCCAGCTGTAGTGGGCGTCGCCCTATACTTAGCGAAAGAACTTGATTTCGCCCTTCCTTGATCCAAGAACTTTCAAGCTGCTGCTTCTTGCTCTTCTACGATATAGAGCTGTCTCCAATGACAATACAATTTATTTCCAGTGATGGATTTCCTGTCTAGCGCATCTCCTGCCCAATCTGCATCGGAGTCTCCTGTCATCTGAAGGGAACTGGAAGATGGGAAAAGAAGACCTTTTCCAGGTGAACCCTTCACTGAGGATTCTGTATGCAGCATCTAGATGTATCGTTCTTGGCTTCTGCATGAATTGACTCCAACAACATAGGCAATGTCGGGTCGTGTGATGGTTATATACACTAGACTCCCAACCATGCTTCTGAACTGAGACACATCTTCAATAAACTCGCCGTCCTCTGAAGTGAGTCTATGCCTCTGTTCTATAGGAGATTCACAAGGCCTACAA
>JAOQMR010114079.1:0-11492 GCA_027563865.1 Erythroxylum pelleterianum
TGTCTACGGCTTATTCCGCGCGAATGAATGTCTTAAAACGAAAAAGAAAAAAATGTATACTGAGATTCGTCTGACTGACTGATGTAGTACGCCACCCTCGCGGGGCACGGACTCGGATATCATCAACGATATCGGGTTCGGGTCACGTGGGAGTGGGGTGTTACAAGGATGGTGCTTAATTCGATCCTCTATATTAAACAACATACATATCTATATATATATATCACAATATACACAATTATAATTGTTCAATAATGCACATGTATGAAATGAATTATGTACAATGCATGTTTATGATAATTTTGGGTATCAATCCATCAATTTCATCACACATTTAATCTCATATAAGCACTTTATATTTTTTTCCAAGACACTCTCTCGGGTCTATTATTCACGTTAATTCAGGGAGTGCAATTGATATAATTTGGTCATAGCCTCCTCTAGAAATCACTTAATTTGGTTCAATAATTTGGAAGATATACCTAAAAAATTATCGGGTTGTTCACATTCAATAACAGTTTACTATGTAAAACTTCCATCCAGAAATTCAATATCTTAGAGGAAGAATCAACATTTGACTTCTTGAGATAATTTGTAGGCCTATATCTCTAGTTTACTCCACATTAAAAACTTATCTCATTTGGAATCCTATAGATCCAGATATAATGAAAATACTGAGAGGAGTTCAGTAACATATCCAGTTCATGCTCTTCCAATCGATACCCTTACTTTGATTAGATTAATTTTTTTCAAGTCAAAAGAAAAAGCTATAATTTCTATGGAGAGATAGAGAAATGTGTTATGAATCCAATGCTTTAAAAATTAGGTCATTTGGAGGTCGGAAAACAAAGTTATGGCTGAAAGAATCAAACAAGGTTCTATCCACATAAGACGAAGCAGATAGCAGACGAAGCAGAAAGCAGACGAAACAAAAAATAGATGAAGCAGAAAGCAGATGATATGATGTCATCATAGACGATATGATGTCATTACAGATGATACATTTTTACAAACGATATGACGTCATCACAGACGATACATTTTTACAGACGGTATGACGTAATCATAGAAGATATGACGTTATCACAGACGATACAGATGGTCAACTTAAGACGGAGCAGAAGTCAACCTAAGACGATACAAATGGTCAACTTAAGACGAAGCAAAAGTCAACCTAAGACGATACAAATGGTCAACTTAAGACGAAGCAGAAGTCAACTTAAGACGATACAAATGGTCAACTTAAGATGAAGCAGAAGTCAACTTGAGACGATACAGATGGTTAACTTAAGACGAAGCAGAAGTCAACCTGAGAGGATACAGATGGTCAACGTAAGACGAAACAGAAGTTAACCTAAGACGATACAAATGGTCAAGTTAAGACAAAGCAGAAGTCAACCTAAGACGATACAGATGGTCAACTTAGGATGAAGCAAAAGTCAACTTAAGACGATACAGATGATCAACTTAGGACGAAGCAAAAGTCAACCTAAGACGATACAGACGGTCAACTTACGACGAAATAGAAGTTAACTTAAGACGATACAGATGGTCAACTTAAGATAAAGAAAAAATCAACCTAAGACGATACAAATGGTCAACTTAAGACGAAACAGAAGTTGACCTAAGACGATACTTCTTCACAGACGATACTATCTATACTCCTCAACTCAAAAAACCTTTTTCTTGAACATCTCTAAGTTTTCATCAACTCACGTATAAGCTCCTATATATTCATACATGCACAGTGAAGAAGCAGAGCACCTTTCCATATCTAATTCTCCACACTAATCCTATACATCATTTCATTGCTACTTTAACTCCAAGAACTATTTCCACAACATCTGATCACTAACAATCCATCAAAAACCAAATAACACCATATCCACAATTTTCATCCCCTTAACACAGTGTTCAAGAATATAAATATACGTAAATGCCATGATCATGCACTGATAATAAATTCATCAACTTTATTTCAAAAATCCATAACTTTAACAATTTTATTCACTACTTACTTGTTGAAGACTCCAAAAGCTTCAACTATCTTCAAGCCCTAGCTCCATACAAAATTACGTAAACCATTGTGAACACTAACCAACTTCTGGTTTTTTTTTCTTAAGGCAGAAGAAACACTTAGCAGTGGAGGAAGTGGTGAGAGATATAAAAAAACAGCAAAGTTAACTCTCAGAAGGAGTTTTGATGGAAAACTCTGTATATGGGAAGAAATTTGGAGAAGATGATAACAAGGAAAGAACTTAGGAAAAGAACAAACCCCTTTTTAACTCTCGGATAACTCAAACTTACTTCTGACAAATAATAAAGGCAACTTTACACTTGTCACTTTTCCTAAGGTCTAACTCTAACTAAGTTCCTTTTGAAACTAACTCCATAAATTCTATCTTTACAATCCAACTATCTTTAAATCTTCTTTTGATTTCTTTTCCCCTATTTTCTGTAATTTTTCTTTGAAATTTATTCCTAAATTCACCAAAATTCACAATTCTCACAATCCTACTAACCAATAATATTTTCAACATAGATAAATTCAAAATTTACTAAATTTCCAAAAATCCCAATTCAATTCAATTATACCCTGAATCATTCATGAATGCATGTATAATTATTTTCATGTGCTATTATGCATGAGCATGGAAAAATGCATTTCTAAGCTCTCATTAATCACTCATATTTACTATTCTAGCCTTCCACAGTTGATGGAATGTTACAATCTATTTCCCTAATCTCCTTTTCTTTAGTGGCTCAACAACCCTGAAAAGTGATTGAGCACCAAATTCTGAAGGCAAGTCTATGGCTAATGCCTTAACATAACTTAGTGTAGACAAAAATACTTTGGTTGGTCTTAGATATAGAGATATGGCTGGCTTCAAATTTTTTCCTAATTTTATCGCGTCAATGGTTATAAGTTGCTTGGTTATGACCTTAATTGATTCCAATTCTCATATTAGTTTACTAAGACTTAGTTTCTCATCTTGGTCAGAATTTTTAATCCTCAATTATGTTGGTGATGTCAAAGCACTATTACATGGAAGCCCCTATAAAGACAAGAAGTTTTAAGGATTTCATAGATAAGATATACGTTTATGCAACACAAACTTTTTCCATCATTATCAATAGCATATACATATAAAAACTAATGGGAAAATTATCAAAATATCAAAAAATTAGATTATATTGTGTCAATATACTGTAAACATTTGTCATCATTATCAATAGCACACATATGTAAAAGTGAATGAGGCAAATATCAAAATATAAAAGTTTTAAGGCATTGCTAATCGATGTTTGTTTCATTTGTATTTGACTGTGAAAGTTCAGGTTATGATGATTGTGTCAATGACGTTCTCCTTATGATTGTTTCATATTGTAATTGTTATGAAGTAATACTAGAGCGTCCTCTAAACCATAAACTATTTGGTTCAAATGATAAGGAATATGAATGGGTCAACATCTCCATTTTTTATTGGCATATCTAAATATGCCAACCTAGAAAATAGAAGATAAAATATTAAAAACACACTTGGTAATTATTTCAACTATGACAAATTGATAAAAAAAACACATCCCTTACAATATTGCTTTATTGACTTGGTATAGCATTATCATTAACCAAATTGGTGTTGCTTAACTATAGTTGTAATGAAAAAAGCTTTGCCAGTCATTAAGGCTAATAATAATTAATATAAAATTAAAAAGTGGTATATATGTAAAGTTGCCTCTGTTTTAACCTGATTAGTATAATGATAAACATTAGTTACTGTATGTTTATAAAATTGTATTCATATCATTGAAGTAAGGTGTACACACTTGTGAAAAAGCCACATATTGAGTTGAGGAGTCCTTGTTGCATTTTCTGGAGTTAAGGCTGGAATGATCATAAACATTTTTGCACTTGCTTTTTCTGACACAATTTATTTGAATTTTTCATTTTATTTGGCTCATTTTGTTGTTTCCTTCTTACAATTTTGGGTCTACCAGGCATAACTCTTTTAAGTGGAGGATGTATCATCTCTGCTTCACTTGAAGGCTAGAAAGTTTCACCTCTAATTGGTTGTAACATATGTTTATACAAACTTGTGAACCGAACCTTCCTAGAGCACGAATCTACGAATGTCTTACCCTTTCTATTGAGTAATGGATTGCATGAATCACATGTTTACATGGGTATCCATATAGGTCCCATGCTTAACAATTACATGTTTGTTGTCTACCAATCCTCATAGTATGCCCCACATCACCTTTGAAGCTCCATAAGCACCATCTCCATTTCATACAATTCTCCACTATATTGCTTCTTTTTTTCTCTAACTTCTTCATTATATTTGGTGCAATATTTGAGTTCCACCCAACTACAAAATGTCTCATCTCTACATCCATCTTCATCACCATTATTCTAATTGTCTTAAGCATGCTAATCACTGGCTTACCCCTTGCTAATAGGATCTACCTATTAAAGGTTTCATTTATATTGTTGTCAACTATCAGACATTTATTTTCAAAGGATTGATAACATCTTGCCCACCTATCTTTAGGATATTCAAGTAATGCTAAAGCATACCTTCTAATTGTCATGCCAATTATGATGTATATGTCTGGCATACATTCACTCATCTGCATTCGGCAAAATCTCCTCTACAACCCTGTCTAATCTATAAATCAAATTAAAAAAATATTATTTAATGTTTCATGTAATCATTTCAACTGTAACTATATCAACATACCTTCTGTATATTAGATATGACTATAAGTCCTTCACCATTTTCCAATTCCAAATTAGGTGCTAAAAAATTCATAAACCATGTCCTTAAATATGTGCTTTCTACCTCTATAATTGCCCAAGCCAATGGATACATTTCTCTATCTTCATCCCTACCAATTGCACTTACCAATTGGCCTTGGAATTATGTCTTTAGGAAGCATCCATCAATCCTAAAAATTGGTCTTAAATGATTCTACCATCTTTTTATGGCATTAAAACAAAGGTACAATCACTTGAATTGCAACAAAATATAAAAAAAGTATTAATATATTGTATAACATAACATAATGAAGTAATAATATAATATATAATATAACATACCTGTAGTAATGAACTCTCTTGATTTTTTGATAATTCTAACTCAACTGTTGATCTAGGATTGCTTATCTTTAACTCATGTACATAACCTTGCAACTTCTCAAATTTAATAATATAATTTCTTGCTCTCTCTTTCCTCAATCTCTGCTTTACTCTTCTACACATGCTTGAATTAACAAAAATATTGAGCTTGTCTTTGAATTCTTAGACCTTTTTTTTAGTTGTGATACTAGGCTTCTCCCAAATTCTTTCATTGAAGTGTCTCATTAAGAATTTGGCAAGAACCAATTTTAGTTTGATCAGGGTTATAAGTTCTAACCTTAAAACATCTCTCATTCTTATTAAAACATCAATACACATATACCTAATCCAATTACTCTCACACTTTTTTAACCTAACATTGTATCTGGTATGTATTGCATAATCGACAACAACATCTTTAAATTTTTTTGCAATTCTGAACTCCATTTCCAATCTCCATCTATGTCCAACATCTGTAGGATTATCTCTAACATTTGAACTAGGTATACACAAAGCTTCACCTGCCTTCTCTCCATTAGGATGTTCATTGGTACTAATAACACTACCATAATCTGTTGATTCAATTTCAGCTGGATGATGGTCATCTGTAATGTCTAAATAGAAGTTTGATTGAAATATATTTGTCTATTACCCTAACTCCAATCCCATCTAATATATTTATCTATTACTAACACAGTTATTGTCAACATTGTCAAATTTAGCAATATCCCTACCAACATTTTTGAATTCAAACTTAGACATAAAATATCCACCATGAAAAAACCTTATACTTCCATATTAAGCCTTTAAAACTTGTAAAACAACCATTAGAAAATAATTTCATCAACATTAGAGACCCAAACAAAACAAGGTATTCACAAGAAAATTCAAATAATAAAGAGTAAGAAACAAAGCTTCCACTTTTAATCTATAATAAAAAGTGATAAGAAATTGTTAGTTACTTTACTACCTTGTAACAAATAAAAAAACAAAAACTCAACTACTACAAATTAGCTCCATTAAGGTTCCATAGTATAAGTTTCTTTAGTAAATAATCAATTATAAGGCTATAAAACAAAAGATATGTTACAAAAATCAGCACTATGTCAGTATTTAAAATACTCCAAAGAGATAAAAGAGGCTACTTCCTAGTAAAATGATATGACGCTTACTAAAATAAAGAAACTGCTTCCATCAATCAAGACATTTACTTTAGTTATTCAATATAGCTTATTATCATCATTCCTAAGAAACATCTCCATAATTACCCAAAACGTAACATAAATTCGACAATTCTTTTTTGAATTGTGTTAGCTGATTTTTGTAGGCATCCTTATAAGCCTTACTCTTTCTTGGTCTTGAGACTAAATGATAAAAATAGTGTTGATAAATCCCTCCTTAGGGCATATGAAAAAATGATTTATCATGTGTATACTTATACAAATTAATATCTCAAGAATTGAATTAGTATAATGAGAATTGATCTCATAACAATCATCAAAAGTTCTATGAAAAATAACACCATTAGGATGGAAGCCTAAAGCATAGTTTATGCCAAATCAAAGCAAGTAATACAATATAGTTTAATTGAAATAGTGTAAACACATTATAATATTTTCTTAAAAGCATAATAGCATTAACACTAACACCTAAGTAAATATGAATCCCTCCAAATCACTAAATTAATAGTTAATAAAAGGTTTAAACTCTTTGAATGTAAGAGATAAATATGAGCATACACGCAAGTTAAAATAAAAATGCAATGAAATGATTATTACATTCTAAAAAATAAGCAAAACAGATAACCCATATTACAAACTCTTAACTATAAGCATTGCGTAACCTCTTAAATTTTAAACAACAGTTATTAGTCAACTATTCTTAAGTGATACATCTAATTAAAATTTAAAGCTAACATTAATGCTTTCTAAGATAAAGGTGACTAGACAAAATGGATGGTCCATACAAAAATTTATTCAAATAAAGATAGAAAAGTATGAAGGCAAAAACCCTGATATTGGACAAAAATAGTAGAAATCTTAAGGTTGAATAGAGAAATCAATCATACTATAAAGCAAATACCAAGAAACTAGACCATTAATTTTTAGAAGTAAGTCCAATTGCTACACTGACTATGATAAAAATCTTTAGCAAGTAACCACAAAATGAGCCCCTATTTTTTTAGCATAACATTTAGATGGTATCAACATGATATATGACAAGGAAAAAAATTAAATAGTCAATATAATTAGATTAAGAGGTTCTCAAATATTTATAAGATAATGCATAAAAACCAAACAAGGTACTTAAGACAAAAGGAACCTTAAAAGACAAGACTAAATGTCACAAGATGACCTATAAACCAAAAGCATTCACATAAAATGTTACGAGAGGACCAATATACCAAACAAAGTGAATGAAGATCATTAGTACTTGAAACTATGGAAGCTAAAGATAAATCAGGAAAGCAGCCAAAACACATATGCCACCATATGGGATTGCCTCTGATGTGCAGACCACAAGAAAAAAGCAACCAAAACACACGACAGAGTCTAACAAACAAAGTAGATACAACGATGGTAATTAAGAATGAAAGGAGTGAGACCACTGATGACACCACCCATGATGAGTTACTCCAGAAGAGAGAGATGTAATTTCCTTCCAATGCGGATAAGGGCAGGAGGTCATGATAACACCTTCACGAAGACAAACCCACAAAGATAAGTGGAAGGGATTTTATTAACTAAGTTAGGGATTTTAGGAATTGGGGGTTTCATATGCTTCTATTAATTTAGCAACTAAGTTAATTAGCTAATAGGTTAATTATTTTAGTTACTAAAATTAATTAGTTAAGTTAATTTGCTAACTTAATAATATTTAGGGTTAAATTATTTGAGTGGTCCTATATTTTTAATATTAATCTATTTTAAATATTTTAATTTAAATACATGATCCTACATTGCTATGTCAGATCCATGTGGCTATGTGAGATCCACATCAACATTAAAATATTATAAACATACGTCATGACACTGTTGACCTGGCATAAACTTGACAGTGCCACCTGTCACTTTTGCTATTAACTTAAGGTTGAATTGAACGTTTCTTAATTGATAAGATTTAATTTGTATTCTCTAAAATATTAAGACTTAATTTAAATATACCCTTTTTGCCTTCCATTATAAGAAAAAACTATGATACCAATCATTTGAAAGGATGGCTTGGAGACTCAAACTTATTCTAGTTGTTGAGAATAATAAATTAATCAGCTATGGAGACTAATTTGATGTCCAACTATATCTATTAGACTACTTATTCTTGTATGCTATGTATCTTTATATCCATCTACATGAAAATTATAGTCACTTTCATATGATAATTAGTCCATAATGAACAATCATCTAAAATTTCTTACTAGGATAAAGTTTTATTAACTTATATTTCCTCAGTTTGAAAATTTTGTCGCGTGTATAGAACAAAAATGACCAAATTATATAAAACAAAAATAAGTCCAAAACATGCACATCATCATTATGACAAGCAAACTAGAAATATAACTATTGCATAAGAAGTGCATTAAAACATAAAATACTTATGCCTTTTGCCTTTGCCAAGCAACAATCCCTAGAAATTACTATTGATTTATGCCATAAAAATTTCAAAGTTATGAACTTTAAATTATGTTTAGCATCACTACATTATACTTCCTTAAGAGAAAATTAAAATATACCATGTATGCATTCTTAAAAGAAAGATTATTGACTTTGGAAAAATAATGCCCAAGAGACTAAACAAGGAAAAGAGAGTCATACCTATAGGTTTATAATGTATTGAAGAATAATTATTAAAGGCCAGCATAAAATCAGTTGAGTCCTGAAACTTAAAGTCTATACATCACTCGATATATTAATCATGTCATTTATTTTTAAAGTGGACATCTTAAAAATTGACTATAAGACAACACAATTAATTGGTGGATACTATCGATGTGAAAAAATTATAATTACTTTTTTAACAATGAAAAAAATATCCCTACAATTTGTGAACTAACCGTAATATTAAAATCTTCAAATGTTTAGAAGAAAATTCTAACATTTATAATCTTTAAATTTTTTTAAACTTTTTATAAAATCATTATAATTTCTTGTAAATGAAACACAACCTACTTAAAATATTTTTTTCCCTTACTCTACATTACAAAAAAAGACTAAAATGTTATACCTTTTATCAAAGTTTTAGAAATTAGATTGGATATCAAACTAGTCAAATGAAATATTTAAGGTTTAAAGGTTTAACCAGGCTCTAAAATCGATATATAATAAATAAGAAGTAAAACTTATAAAAGTAAGTGAAAATAAAATATTTTACTGAAATAAAAAATTCGCCAATGTCTATTATTATATAATAAACTAATAATAAATCAAATTTAATATTTTAAACTAAATCTAAGTCTAATATAAAACTTAAATAACAATAAAAATTAAAATTATATTTTTGAAGGAGGATATGTCGCATCATCATCAAAAGTTCCAAATTCTCCAACGTTATACAAAGACTCATAAACTACGTTTTCATCCAAAGTATTTGCATCAACTTCTTCTACTACATTCAAATAAATTACAAATTAGTAATGTATGAAATTATTCTTAATTGTAAATTTGTAATACATTATACTTTTAACTTAAATATAGTCAAAATAAGATGTGAACTAACCATCAATAAATGTTCTTAATTCATTCGTTGTGACGAATGCATTTTCTTCATAAATAATCTTTTTAAGTTCATTATAATCAAGATTAGGAGATGGTTATTCTTCTTTAGTCCCAAAATTAGTATGGTGAATACAATCAATATCAACTGGATGATATACTTTCTTCTTACTAAGAGCTCTGAATATATAATAGAGAAATTATAAAGTTAATAATCAAAATAAAATTAATGAAAAATTAAAACAAAATGTAAAATATATGTTCTTCATTCTCATATTATAAGTAACGTAAATAAGGTCATTAAGTTTTTGATGTTTCAAAAGATTTTGTTACTTTGTATGAATACGTAAAAAAATCCTCCAATTACGTTCACAACCTAATACAAAAGTTGTTTGATTAAATAATCTAATAACGAGTTTTCTTAATATTGGAGCACTTCCGCCAAATATTCTTCACCACTCATCTGCATTTTAAATTAATATTAATGAAAATAAAAATACATATATTATTAAAAAGTAAAGAATGAATTGAAAATATAAAAAATTACCAAGCTATATTTTTTTAATCATACATTCCCTCTTTGTTAGAAAATAAGCTTCTGAGTAGATCCTTTAAGTAAGATGCTTATCTCATTGTTGGTCAAGAATATCTATATAATGATTGTTCAATTTCTCCTTCCCTTTAGAAAGATTTATGATTAATTTATGAGCTTTATACATACCATCATTTATATACCCCAAAGATGGCTTCTCATCTAAGTCAACAACCCTCAATAACCTTATAAGCAAAGCCACAATCTTCACAACAATCGAGTAAGTATCCCCTATTTTATTATTTGCAATAATAGCACAAAATTCTTTTCCTTTTCACTCTTTAATAACTTATGACTTGAAAAGTTTTTACTTGTCACTGAATTTTAAACTAGTTGTTTATGTTCATAAGCACTTTTCAAAGTAATAAATGTAGTTACAAACCTGGTAGCAATAGAATGCAAAATCTTAACCCAATCTTCTTACTTTCTTAACCAAGAAAAACTTGTGATATGACTAGACATAAAAATTATGATCTTAGATGCCCATGAAGCAAGACTAGAAATATGATTTATACCGCTAATATGTTTTAAAATAAGATTTATGCAATAAGTAGCTCGTATAGATCAATAAATATACCCAAACTTTGATTGTAATAAGTACCCAGCTGATACATAGTAAGTTTTATTATGTGTAACAAAATACACACAATGACATTTTCATAAAATAATTTAGATAAAGCATTAACACTTTTTACCCTATCAAAAGTATCAACATACTTGATAAAATTTGTTCCAATATTACATTAAACTAAGAAATTAATAAAGATTCTTTGTCTTTGATCAGTCCACCCATTTGTCATAATAGTGTATCTTGTTGATTGCTAAGTAGAATTATATATATCCACAATTAATTGATATTCATTTTTTAAATCTTGAAGCATAGGCGTTCGAATCTTGTAATAAGAAGGTGCATTAATGTTAAGTCAAAACTGACTTTACGTATTGATTAAGTTTTGATGATAAACAAAGAGAAAGATTACAATGAAAAGGAGCTGAATGAACGTCCGGAAAATAGGAAATCACAAAACCAGACGAAGCAAAATTCAATGACCTTTTCAGAAGACGAAGATAG
>JAOQMR010114159.1:0-11486 GCA_027563865.1 Erythroxylum pelleterianum
AAAGACCCCCTTGTTGTCTTTCACGATGCTTCTTTCTAAAAAGGGGGTATTGGTGTTTTGGCTTTGGTTCTCTTCTTCTCTGCTTTGTGGCTTTTCTTCTCTTCTTCCTTTTGATTTTTATTCTTCAAATCTCCACCCACGTTGAACATCTCATCTTTCATTTGCTACTCTTTCTTTTTGCTCTCTCTTTCATTCCCACCAAAAACCCTAACCTTCCAGCCTTTAAGATGATTTACGTGGGATGCATGGAAAATTTGGGATTCTTGGTGATCTTGAAAAGTTCGAAGGATTGGAAGCTAAAACCAAGTAAGTTATGCTTTAAATGTCATGGGTATGGATAAATGAAGCAAGATTGATGAGAAAATTGAGATTTGATGACTTGTTTATGCAATGCTTAAGTATGTGTCGTGGGTGATGAAAATTTTAAGTAAATGTCTTATTTTTGGATATGTATGATGAGTAATGAATCATAAATTATTATAGAGATTTTTTTGGAAGTTGGATGATCCATATAATGTGTTTGGATGAGTGAATTAAATTGATGAATGAATGAACATGTGGATGTTCTGTTTTTGGGTTAATGATCAAATATAGATCATGAATGGGTTTGTAAATGTTATTGAGAGGAAATGGAGCAGAGAATGGAGAGTAAATGTAGAAAGGATGATTTTTGTCTAAGATGTGTTAGGTTTAAGATGTTAAATGTGAAAAATCTAGAAAATGGGAGGAGAGTCTGAACTGGGTATGCGTCTGTGGAAGTTCGCTGCGACAAACTCCTTGCTTCGCCACAGTGAACTCGAACGATTTAACTAGGATTTCTTTCCGGTAAAGTTCACCGCAGCAAATTATAGGTTTCGCCGCGATGAATTTGTGAAAATTTCACGAGAATTCCTCTCTAGAGGAGTTCACCGCGGCGTACTTTTTCTACACTAAACATGTTTCAATATTTTGGGCATATCTTCTTATATAGTTATCCAAATGGACTGATTTTTGATTTGGCGTAACCTAGAGGCATATTATATGAAGAAATCAAATTCTAAATCGGACTCTAAGTGTTTGAATTTTTGGGTGGAAGTTGAGTATAGGGTACTGTCTCAGAATAAAAGCAGACCGAAAATAATTGGAGTATAACTTTCACACTACTAAACCAAATTGAATGATTTTGGTGTCAATAGAATCATAAGACATAGAGGAACACTCTTCTAAAAGAGAGTATGGCCAAATTACATCAGTTTCACCTTCTGATTGAACATGAACAGTAGACCCAAAAGTGTTTCTTAGAAAAATTTAAACTGATTCAATGAGAAATGAATTGAAAATTTAATGGTTTTAGTGAGGCATAAACCTAAGTATAAATTATACTTAGATGAGCCTAGATATGAGAATGTTTTTGTGATGAAATTGATGGAAAGATATCCGGGATTTTCATGAACACGCATTGTACATAGTCTATATACACAAGTGTGCATAAATAAATGTTCACAATTATGCAATTATTAATGCGGGCACTTGTGTATTGCATAAATGGGATGTGCAGGTTAAACGTCCGCATTCAGGCATTTTCAGAATTTGAAAGCACTTGCTAATTTGAAGCATACTGTGAGTAGACCGAGATGGTCTCACTTTATTGTTTATTTGTTTGAATTTTGTATTAATTGACTAGTGGATGATGATATGAATGTGATTTGACTGTGTTGATTTCCGGATAGAAGGTCCGATGATTGAGATGCTTGATTTGGATATTGAAGTGTTACTTGTATATGAATGAGATGAAATAAGTGTACATAATATGATTGTTAAATACCGGACCACGGTCCAATGATGAATATGTTTTAAATGTTTATTTGCATATGAATGAAAGTGTGATTCTCAACTTTAATGTTGAATGACGAACTAAGGTCCAATGATATGTGAATGGGAGTGAATGTCAATATGAAAATGTAATTGATGCATTGCATTTCATGAATGCATGAAACATAATGACAGTTGTGACCTGAGGAGCCACCGATCAGAGCTTAAAGCTCAACGTGAAAAAAGAGCCTCGAGCTCAAAAGTGATTAAGAACCTAAGGCTCACTATGTATAATGAGCTTTATATCCCCATCAGATAAGGGACAATTAGTAATGAGCCTTTCACAAAGTCTCTCTATAACACACTAGAGGCATAACCTGACTGTGGAGCGCTAATTCCCACAAATGAAGTGCGCCCTCCTGTAGCAAGCTCATAGTATAACCCAGTTTCTTCTCATCAGAGCACTTCATCTGAAGTAGTATTCTTTTGGTCCTCTTCAATCAGGCTTCAGCCTCTTTAGGATTTATAATACCATTAAAATCTCCAGCTCCGTACTTGCGAAGCTTATCATACTGTCCAGTCCTCTCCACTGGAGCTTGCATTGGAACTTGAGACACTTAGCCCATGGCATAAAAGAAAGCCTGAGAAAAGGCTTAAAAGAAACGCAGATCCATGGGGTTTTCTTGAGGCATAGGAGGAAGTGGTGGAGGCACCTCATGTTGTACACAAGATGGCCCAAAATCTAGAGCAGAGTGTGTCCCTGTATCTTGTGGGACATAGGATTCATCCGTGCTCCCTTGGCGAGAGCGAGATCGATTTATAGCCCTCGAGTTCTCATTCGAGGCGGCATAATCACTAATTCAATTTAAAACCATTGAAAATATTTAGTTCATGCAAAACAAGTTCAAATCATGTAAAACAATTCAAAACAATGCAAGTTGTTCATTTAAAACAATGCATGTTCATTTCATGTCCTAAACTACCCATTTCATGTCTAGGATACTCCTAAACCTAGTCGCTCTAATACCATAATTGTTCGACCCCATTTCCAGAGCCCAACATCGGAGTCGTGAGAACGTGAGTGCAGTGAAAGACTTGGGATGTGAAGCTAAAAACCTTTAGAAAGCGAGACGAGTTTGCCGTGGTGAAACAAAAATCCCATAAGCCCCTTCGGGTCAAATTCGTCACGGTGATCGATTGCAACTTCACCACGGCGAACCTTGGAAAACTGTCTTTACCGCAGTAAACATTTGGCTTCATCGCGGTGAAGTCGCCACAGGTTAAGCAGAAAACCTTCTGGTGAAATACGCCGTGGTGAACTCTTGGCAAAAACCCCTATAGCAGAACCCATAAACCCAAGATCAACCTACCTTATTAAATGTAAACTTTAAATACTTTCAACCACCCTCTTCACTCCAATCCCAAGGACAAGAATACACATAAACATAAACACAAACTACTTCCCAAAACCTTAATCTCATTTCTACATTAAATGCAATGTGAAATCTTGAAAGAGATCATAAACAAACCCTAAATATATTCCATTTACATTAATAGTCAAGAGTTTTTACAAAGCTTTAATGGCATTTCAAGCCATAATACATCATTTGCTTCATAAACTATAAATACAAAAGATCTTTGAATATTGCTTGAAATGCAACTAAAGCCTTGAATTTTTAAAAATCTAATTTAAAAAAACAAAAATATGCCAATTCAGAGTGATGCTGTAACTCTTGACTACTCGATCTGTTGCTCATGACCTGAATATAGGGAGGTGAATGGGGGTGACCTTAAAGCTTGTAGGTAACAGTTTTATAATTCGTAACAAAAAAAATCATTTAAAGATTCGTTTCCAATGTAAAACTCACATTGAATCATGAAACACATATTTCCCAATTCTCAATTTACCAAACAATTTATAAACAAAATAAATAATGTAATCAACACACTTATCAACACATAAGCACATCACAATGGTTTGGGAGGTCCATAAATAGAAAGAACTAACGCATTCCCATATAATGGTACTGTGTAGTTGTGAACAGAACGAATTCACACAATCCCACATAGTGGTTTTGTGTGGTCGTAAACAGGAGAGAGTCCTTGAAGGAGCTCTACGCTATTAGCGAGCAGGCGAGAGAAGCTTTTTGTAACTTGCTCAAATGTGCCTCTCCTCTTGCTCCTCTTGCCTCACTTGATTTCCTTAAACAATAACCAAAATTTCATTCAATTTGGTTCAGTAATCGAAAAGTTATACCTCAACAATTTCGGA
This sequence comes from Erythroxylum pelleterianum, assembly GCA_027563865.1. Taxonomy (NCBI): domain Eukaryota; kingdom Viridiplantae; phylum Streptophyta; class Magnoliopsida; order Malpighiales; family Erythroxylaceae; genus Erythroxylum; species Erythroxylum pelleterianum. Next base: position 4,064 of record JAOQMR010114159.1, read on the forward strand.
CTGTTCTTATACTGCAACAAAATTCTAACTCAACTGAAATTCTTAGAAACTGAATTTAGACTCAATTCCTTGATATAATTTGTAGCCCTAATTCTCTAGTTTACTCCAAATCAAAAATCATTCTATTTAGATAACTATAGAAAAAGTTATCGTCAAAATACCAAAGCATGTTTGTGGAGGAAAGTTCACTTCGTCGCGGCAAAGCCAGAAGTTCATCGCGGCGAACTTTCACAGAAACATATGCCGAGAACATGTTTTGCTACATTTCCCAGTTTTTTACTTCTCACATTTCACATATAACCCATCTTAAACCTAAACCATCTCTTCTACTTCATTTTCAACTTCATTTCAACCCAATATCATTCACAAACCAATTTATAATCTATATGTTGGATCCTGAACTTTTCGAAACCCAACTCTCACTCTGATACTAGACATGTTGGACCCTGCTTGTTTCCAGAGCCCAACCTCTTGCTTTAATACCACATCTGTTGGACACCACTTGATTCCGGAATCCAACTCTTACGAAAACATGAAACGTGAGCGTATTCCCATGAAATCTCCTCACAATTTGTTTAATGGTGTAACCGGGTTCCCTTGTACGGTTATTTCAATTAACCCTAATTAACCAACATCTCACAAGGGTGGAGTGCTCACACAAATCAGTCACCATACTCGAACTCATTTCTCCTATATGTGAACAGAATTTGGAAATATTCGAACTAGAATTTCAATTTGACTTCTTCAAAGAAATTGTATCTCTAAGTATCTAGTTTGTTTTGAAGTAAGAACCATCTTAATCGAAGCTCTATAGATCAAGATATGCTTAAAAAGGCAAAGTGTGTTCATACCCCGATCATGCTCTTCCAACCTATCCCTCATTTTAACTCCATCGAGCTTTCTAAAATCAACTCCAAAAGATACCAATTTTTATGGAGAGATAGAAACATGTCTTATGAATCTATTGCTTTAAGAATCACCTCATTTGGAGGTGGAATCAGGAAGTTATGACCAAAAGAATCCAACATGTTTAAGTCCTCATTCATATTATACCTGTCTTGGCGCAATTGCCATAACTTTTGTTACAAATGTCGGATTGAGTTCGTTCATGGACGATTTGAAAGAAGACTTTTAGATCTACAACTTTTATGTAGAATACAAAGTGAGATTCTGCCCCTAAAAGGGTCAAAAATTGTGATTTATTGAAGCTATCCCGTGAATGTCCATTTAACAAACATCCATATCCGTTTAACGGACATTGTTGGGCCTGAGGGCTCTTTTTCACCCGAGAAAGTCCGTTTAATGGATATAGGCTATTCTGGGGGTTATTTTTGACCCGAGAAGGTCTGTTTAACAGACCTAAAGTCCGTATAATGGACATAGGGGTTCTCCAAACCCTTCTAAAGCCTCTCTAATGCTTCCTACATCCAATCTAACATCATATTCACTCATAGGAGTTCTCCAAACCCTTCTAAAGCCTCTCCAATGCTTCCTACATCCGATCTAACATCATATTCACTCATAATCTTCCCAAATTCAACTCTTCTAGTGCCAAATCACTTCATATCAATTCAAACACCAAATTTATCTCATAAAACTCTCAATTCTCAACCCATTTGGTTCATCAAAATCACACATTCTCATCAATATTTCATAGCTGTCCGATGCATCCATTCAATATAGCATCACATCTTGTAACGATCATATCTTTTCACTCCAGTATCCAAAAATTACAAACTTTGTATCGTCGAAAATCTAGAAAGATCATCTATAACTTTCAAGAAGACAACTTTGGCTAATTCTACCTAAATCGATACAGTTTTTCCTTTGAGTTCATAACACAATTTTCCCTTATGAAAAACTTGAAATTTGTCCCAAATTCTCTTCCTTAACTAGTGCAACATCATTCTTATCCATTCATAATTCCTATTTTCTTTTCCATAACATCTCACTTATATGTGTGTGTGTGTATATATATATATATATATATATCACAACAATTCATGTTTAAAATCATCAACTCAAGTTGATAACTTCTTCAAGTATACTTAATTCCAACTTAATCTCATCCTTAATTAATTCATATTTAAGCTCCACCTTGATCCATACCCAAATTTCACGTTCCAATTTGACAATCATCCATACACAAATTCATATGTCATTAACATCATAAATAAGAGTTTTACAAAGCTTTCATGGCATTTCGAAGCCACATTACATCATCAATATCAAAATCCAATATACAAAGTATGCAAAACCCAAAAATTTTCGAAATACATCTGAAGCCTTGTTTTACATAAACTACTCCAAAGCAAAACAAAACATGCAAATTCGCAGTAATGTCTTGACTTTTTTTCACCCAGTCTCTTATTCATCACCTAAATAGGGGAAGGAGAGTGGGGGTGAGCTTGAAAGCTCGTGGGTAACAAGTTTATAACAAATAACAAGCAAAACCATTCAAAAAGTTCATTGTTATAGAAAATATCTTATTGAATCGTAAAACACATATTTCTCAAAATTCTTGTCGTATAGTCAAATTCACAAACTTTAAAATATGAATGCATCAACTTGTTCACATATCATAAACACATAAGCATATCAGAATGGTTTGGGTAGTCCGTAACAGAACATATTAACACAATTCTATAAAATGGTCTTGTGTAGCCGTGAACAGAACGTACTATCACAATCCCACATAATGGTTTTGTGTAGCCGTGAACATGGGAAGTCCGTGAAGGAGCTCCATGCCACTAGCGGGTAGGCGGGAGAAGCCTTTAGTCAAAGTGCACTTGATAGAACAGAACGGACTAAACCAAACCTACATAACATGTAATTCATGACTTGAAAACAGATTGCCTAAATGGCAACATTTTGGAAACTTGTTTTTCATGAACATGCAATTTTTCGAAAACCCTTTTCATTTAGCAAATTCCAATTCATCAACAACATTCACATACTAAGCATATAGTAAATTCTCAAATCATTCAAAAGTAATGATGCAATATTCATGAGGCCATTGAAATCATTTTATTCTTTTGATTCAAAACAAAAACATTTATGGCTCTTTACTCAAATTATAAACATGAAACTCATGTTAATTTCATTGCTTGAAACCTAGCTCAAAAAGCCTCTACTCTTGCTCCTCTTGCCTCTCTTGATTTTCTTCAACATTGACAAAAATTCCTAAATCAATAGACATTCCAATTGAGAAACCCATAAGACATAATCACCAAAATTGATCCTAGAAAACTGTAACCCATGCATTTCTTAATCTATATGAACCAAAACCCTTTCAAAAATCCAAAATACTAAGATCAAACTTACCTTGAATCTTTACCAAATGAAGAGTTTCTTGGCTTAAATGAAAGCTCTAATCCTCCTCTTCCTTTTTTCCCTTCTTAAACAACTTCAAAATCACTCTTGAAGGCTTAGAAAAATCAAAACCTAGCCTTTTCTTTTTCTTTTCTCCTCTTCTCTACCAAACTCTCTTCTTTCTTTATTCTCTTTGTTTCTTCTATCTCAATTTTGTTCTTGCTTCTTCCTTAAAAGCAAGCCCACACTTCTTATTTCAATTTTTCCATTAATGATTATATAAAGGCCCTTCTACTCTTCCTTATATGCCTTGTAACTTAAAAGCTTAAGTGACTTGCCACCCCTCACGCAATCTTACCACCTTAACACTATAATTCAATTAACCTATGTCATACAATCTTACTCACATTAACCTACTAATTAACTCCATAAAAATACTCTATTAACTCCTGAAAATTTATTTAAGTCATTGCCTACTGCTTCCAAAATCAAGACCTTTTTCTGATCATGTAATTGACGGAATTTGCTAGTACTTCCTTCTAGAAAATGTTCCTCATTGTCTTAAGTTTCTAATGACACCAAAATCATTCAATTTGGTTTGATAATCTAAAAGTTATACACCAAATATTTCCGAACTATTCTTATGCTATAACAATATTTTATGCTCAATTTCCATCCCAAAATTGACATTATTAAAGACTGAATTAAAACTCAATTTCATCAGACAATTTGTAACCCTATTTCTCTAGTTTAATCCAAATTAAGAATAATCTCATTTGGATAGCTAGACCAAAAGTTATGGCTAAAACACCGAAGCATACTTAATGAACATGTTTCAATTACATTTCCCAACTTTTAACTTCCAACATTTCACATATATCCCATCTTGCACCTAAACCATCTTTTATGTTTCATTTCAAATTCAAGAAGTCTCCTTTTCTCAACACATGAATAATCATCAAAATTTTCTCATTTAACAGTTCTAGCTTCCAAGAAAAGTTCGGGGTCCAACATTATATTTGTTCATTAACCAAAAATTTAAAACATTTACTCATACCATTCATCAACAACTTCCTACACATATTCAACTTTATTTTCACTTCTAACTATCACTAAATATGCTTCATCCAACAATCAAGAAGGCTTAATGCTTATAATTATTTTAGCTTCAAAGTCTTTAACCTCTTCAAGATCTCTCTTTTAAAATCTCAGAAAATTGAAACCCTAGCTTAGCTTTCTCTTCTTTTCCTTCTCTCCTTCTCTTCTTCACAACCTCTCCTTTTTTTCTCTTCAATTTATGTGTTTTGCTCTTCTTCAATTACAAGACAACATTTCTTCTTCTAACAATACCTTTAATAAGTGCAAAATGCCCCTTTTGCCCCTTCTCCCATGCCTTATAACCTTTTAACCTTAAGTGATCTTCCAAAAATGCCCTTCATCATAACACTCTTACTAATTTAATTTAACCAAATCATATAATAAAATCCTACTAAAATATATGTAATAATTAACTACAAAAAATTTAATCCATCAACCTCATAATAAATTTAAATCATGCTTAGTCAATAAGAAAAAAATTTGGGGGCCAATAGTTCTAATTTTTTAGATACTTGTAACAACCAGAACATTTCTGAGTTCAGAATACGAACTTTTCATATTCTAATTCAATTCCAAAATTATATGATTGATAACAATCAAATACATCTAACCAAATTATAGAATTAAAGGTGGCTCTGATACCATTGTTGGAAAACCGGGTTGAGATCAGATCCCAACTGCAGTAAAATAATCACGAAAGTTTTTCGTGACTTTTGATTTCCCAAAAACCAAGATCTATTTAATTCTATAAAATGATTAACACAAATCATAATAAAGTGAAAACTTAATTCGTGCCTTATTCCGAAGCTTAATCTTTGTCTTGTCATATCCCTCGAACTATTCCTGAAAGTAATTTGTCTCAACCACTGTAACTGTACAAGTGTCCGGCTTCTAACGGTATCCACAGAATAGGTTGAGAGAACTCTATAACTCTTATAGGGAGGGATAAGGAAGAAGTGCTAGCTCTATAGAGCTTAAGCCGATTTATAATAAGCTTTGGACGTTTTAGTATTTTAATTGAAATTAAATTCTAATTTCAATTAAACTTTAATTAGAATTACAAATAATTCTAATTAAATACCAATTATGCCCATACAAGATTCAATATCTCATATTGATCCATATTTATTAAATATATCATATTTAATCATAAAGTTTCTTAAACTATACAATCAAGTCCAAATTGAAGAAATTAACTTTGTTTTCTTCAACATATTCAATATGTGAGACCCATTAGGTTCCTAAATATATTGGCAATGATTATAAAATATAGTTTTAATTCATAAATTTAAACTCATTTTAATTTATCTTTAATTCTCCAATTAAACAATTATAATCATAGATCATGCCAACACGTCATGACCATCCAAATATTTAGGAATGTCAAAGTTTTTTTGACTAACCTTTTCGTACAAGATTTTTCTGTATAATTCAATCATTTCATCATACAATGTTCCGATTAGACATAGAGCATGAAATTAATGTCTACTCTATTTTGAATCTAATCATATTAGTTCTCTGCCATTAGCTATCAATTCAATTAATGACATTTGTAAACTATTAACAAAACATCACTTCACCTTGCCCGAGGATTTCTTAAATTAATACTAATCGAGAACAATGAAACATTCTCCCTAATTACTTTAGGGTGATGAATCCTATCTTGATCACTCAACTATCTCCATATAGTTCATGCTACATCCAATGACTACCGATTAAACGACCTATGATTAAATAGATTATAAGTAGTATCAAAACATAGCAATCCCCACACAAGATAACTTTGATGACCTCAAGTCAAAGGATCACTTATACAATCATCACAATAACAATTCCATAGAGATACAAGTAATGTTCCAAATGGATTTCTCATATCGGGTCTATTCAGTGAACTTGTTCTTTTGCAAGCACCCACATGTTTGTTATTGATTAAAAATGACTCATAACTCATTTCTTAAAGTTTTGATTTGTTATTGATTAGAAGTAATTGTGAGGACTTTTTTAATCAAACGTGTGAGTTCATATGTGCATAATCATATATAAAGGCTATCATATAAAGTTGAGCCTAATTAATTATAGTGGTATAATATGATTATGGTATTTTAGGCTTTATGATTATATTTTAAGTGTGGGCTTTACATATGTAAAGACCAGATTTATAATTTCTAGTTTTATGATGGGTGATAGGATTGAATTATCTTATATTTTATTATGTATTTCCATATAATTTCAATCCTATTTTTATGATAAATTACCTAATTTGTAGTCAATTTGTGTTGACTACTAGGTTGGAGAGAAGTGGGAGCAAGATACATTTTAATTGTCTAATCAAGGGAGGATTTAAAATCATGCAACAACTAACGTTTTTGGAGGATAAAATCAAGACACGAAATTAAATAGACAAAAGAAATAAATGGAGGAGGGAAACAAACCAACAGTGTAACTGACGGAATACAAGATGCAACAGTCGTGGACCAAGGGATTTTCATAGGAGCAAATTAAATCAACGTAGCAGTGACCGAGATTAAGAGAAGCTACAATGCAAAAGAGGGCTTTGGGTGAGGCAAATTAAATTGTCAACGTCAATCAGCAGTACAAGAGAGTCACTAAAGGAATAAAAACAGGCAATAGACACGCTAAGGAGAGGCAGCGAACGTAAATGACGCAACAAATAGAGCAGGCTTTAGAGGTTTGAGGGAAGAGCTCATTAAAGGGACCCATGGAATCAACAAATCACAAGGACTAAATGAAGCAGGAGGCAAGAGCATCACGCAAAAGGAGACAATTTTAATTGTCCAAGAACAGCAGGAGAAAAACGCTACACGTGGAAGGGCTTTTAAATGTGTTGAAGTTTATTTGGAGATGGGGCCCACTTCATTTAATTAGAAGAAACAAAACCTAAAGAGACTAAGGGAGTTGACGGTTGGACCTTTGAAAAGAAGGGGCCCATTTCTAAACAAAACCTAGGGAGTTAAAGAGAGGTGTGGACGGCAACTTTGAGGAGGGGGGCCTT
>JAOQMR010114345.1:0-11473 GCA_027563865.1 Erythroxylum pelleterianum
TAGAGACTTTGTACTAAGTTAGTGACTATTTTGGATAGCTTTATAGGCATATCAACATTGAGCATCATTTTGTAATTCTATTAAGCTTTGATATGTAAGATGTTATGTAAGTAAAGTTTGTTCAAACTCTGGGATTTGTAATGACTTGAAGAATTGAAGTTCCTTTTGTGCATGAGTATGTTTAGCTTGTGGTTAGAATTGAATGTATGTTCTTGTGGTTTGGATGTTTGAATGTTGGATGTCGGATTTTAGATTCTGAGGTTATCACTACAACGAACCTTCCCTGAAGGTCCGTGGAGGTAACTCCATGGGTTCTCCGTGGAGAACCTATATTTTTCCACGACGAACTCTCCTTTACTGCAACTTCGTTGTGGTGAAGAATAACTTCCACCGCGGCGAACTCCTTTTGCTTCCACGCTGAGATTTATTTTTAATTGTAATACTTTCCACTTGTATTTCACACCGCCCTCACATGAATGTCCCAACTAGTCATGGGGTTAGGACTTGGGCCTAACCTTCTTCGTATTAGGAATCGATATTTGGGCTCTGAAAACGGGGTCCAACATTTTTTGGTATCAGAGCTTAGGTGTTTCCTAGGCTTAGAATGCACAGTAGGATGAATTGTCTGCTATGTGATTATTTGTTGTATTATGAATTGACAAATTGCATTAAATGACTCACACATCATTCATACATGTAAGAAATAAGATTGAAATGCAGCTAATCATTAGTGTTTCCATTGAAGGAGTAAGATGCCACCTCGTAGAAGGACACGAGGAGTTCTGCAAGGATCTGTTGCACCTAACTCTCCACCAAGAGAGGAGAGTATCGATGAGTCTGTAGCCCCAGAAAATGCTGAGGCTTTTGTAGGGCATGGTAGTGAGCCCTCTCAGTCCCCGACTCGGGAATTGCCTGTTCTGTAGGAACAAGTGCCTCCATTATATCCGAGGATGTTTCAAGCCTTTGCTCAGGCATTTGTCCAGGCCAAGGATCAAATGCGACAAACTTTTGCTTCAGCCCTAGTGAAGAAGGGGAAACTGTTTGATAGGTTGAGGAAATATGGAGCAGTGGACTTTTATGGGACCACTGATCAAGAAGAAGTTGAGACATGGTTGAGAAAAATAGAACAGATATTGGAGCAGAAGGAGTGCGAGGATGATGAGAAAGTGGTATATACTGCTAGGTTACTTCAGAGGGATGCTTTCCATTTGTGGGAAAGTGTGTCAGGGAGTCAAATGAAGCTTTCAGCATTGGGATGGAAAGACTTCCTAGCCACTTATAAAACGAAGCACCTATCTGAGGTTTATATTTAGCAGAAGCAAAGGGAGTTGCTGAGTCTCAGCCAGAGGGAGATGACAGTGAGCGAGTATGAAGGTAAGGTTACACAACTATCCCGGTATGCAATAGAGATGATGATGAGTGAGGCGGCTAAGTGCCGTAGGTTTGAATCGGGGTTGCATCTAGCCATTAGAGAGAAAGTGGTGGTGCAGAATTTTTGTGACTTTCAATAGCTAGTTGAAGCAGCATTGAGGGTTGAAAACATAGAGAACATAAAGAGTGTCGTGATTAAAAAGAGAAAGGGGAGAGAGCAGTTCAAGAGGGGAGGTAGTACTCCTATGCCAAGGAGGAGTGCTAGGTGCTTCCCTATGCAGTATGAGGAGAGGAGTAGTAGTGCACGCAGGCCTAGACCTATGAGGACTTCTACTATTTCTTATCAAGCGTCAACAGCGGGAGGCAGTAGAAGGGGAGAACTGGATAAGTACTATGTACCTAAGTGCTATCATTGTGGCAAGTTCCATGGAGGGAAATGCTACAAGCTAACTATAGCTTGTTTCAAATGTGGAGAGAAGAGGTATATGGCCAGAGAGTGTCCTCAGTATGCAACACAGGAGAGAAGTCAGGTGCAAGTTTCCAATAGATCTGAAACTGTGCGGCACAAGAATGCAACAAAAGCGGACAGTTCTGATGTAACTAAGTGGGTGAACCCTCAAGGAAGACCAAGGGGGCAAGCACTAGCTAGGGTGTTTGGAATGACACGGTAGGATACATAAACTACTCTAGAAGTTTTGACTGGTACAGTTAAAATACTTGATGCTGATATTATTATTTTGATTGATCCGGGTTCTACTCATTCATTTGTGTCATCAAGTATAACTGTGTGTGGTAGAAATCTGAGCCCATTGGATACTCCGTTACTGGTTAGTACTTTAATCAGCCAGTATATTGTTATTAGTCAAGTGTCTAAAGAGTGTGAAATATGTATTAGTGGGGAACTCTTGGTGGTGGACTTAATGCCATTGAAAATGGGAGGTTTGGATGTAATTTTGGGTATGGACACGTCAGAGAAGTTCAATGCCCATCTGGATTGTAAGCAGAAGATAGTGGAGTTCGAATTGGACAATGGCAAAAGAGTGGTGTTTACAAGGGACAGAAAAGTAAGCTCGCCTATAATGGTTTCGGCTCTGATAGCAGAAAAGATGATAAGGAAAGGATGTGAGGCATTTTTGTCCTATATGGTAGACACAAAGGCAGATAGGGGGAAGTTAGAAGATATTCCTGTGGTCATGGAGTTCCCGAATGTTTTTCCTAAGGAATTACCAGGACTACCGCCATCTAGGAAAATTGAGTTTCCCATTGAGCTTCTTCCAGGTACTACACCGATCTTAATTTCGCCTTATCGAATGGCTCCAGTGAAATTGAAGGAGCTTAAGGAGCAATTGGAAGAGTTGTTGGAGAAAGGTTACATAAGGCTAAGCTCTTCGCCTTGGGGAGCTCCGGTCTTTTTTTGTGAAGAGGAATGATGTATCGTTGAGAATGTGTGGATTATAGGATGCCAATCATGTCACTGTCAGGAATAGGTATTTGCTCCCACGCATAGATGATTTGTTTGATCAATTGTAAGGGGAAAAAGTCTTCTCCAAGGTAGACTTGAGATCGGGTTATCACTAGTTGAGAATAAAGGAGTCTAATGTGTCAAAGACTGCTTTCAGAGCACGGTATGGGATTTAAGTTTTTAGTTATGCCCTTCGGATTGACGAATGCCCCTGCAGCCTTTATGGACTTAATGAATCGAGTATTTAAGCCTTTCTTGGACCGATTTATCATTGTCTTTATTGATGATATATTGGTTTATTCCAAGAGTGATAAGGAGCGTGAAGAGCATTTGAGGATTACCTTGGAGACATTGAGGAAGAACGAGTTGTATGCCAAATTTGACAAATATGAATTTTGGCTAAGGGAAGTAGCATTCCTTAGACATGTAATCTAAGAACAAGGAGTGCATGTGGATCTAAGGAAAACAGAAGCTGTGGTGAAATAGGAAGCACCTAAGAACATAACAGAAGTGAGAAGTTTCTTAGGTTTAGTTGGATATTACCAGAGGTTTGTGGAGGGTTTTTCCATAATAGCGGCTCCACTTACCAAATTGACCAGGAAGAACCAGAAGTTTGTATGGACAGAGGAGTGCCATAATAGTTTTAAGGAATTGAAGAGTATATTGACAAGTGCACCAATTTTGACTTTGCCTTCAGGTAGTGACAGATATGTAGTCTATATTGATGCCTCATGGAAGGGATTGGGTTGTGTATTGATGTAAAGAGATAGAGTCATTGCTTACGCTTCTAGGAAATTAAAACCCTATGAGATGAACTATCCTACATATGACTTGGGGTTGGTTGCCATCATTTTTGCACTGAAGATATGGAGACATTAATTGTATGGAGTCACTATCAAGGTATTTACAGATCACAAGAGCCTTAAGTATTTGATAAGCCAGAAAGAGTTGAATCTGAGACAGAGAAGATGGTTGGAACTACTGAAAGATTATGATTTGATGATAGATTACCACCAGGGGAAATTTAATGTAGCAGTAAATGCACTAAGTAGAAAATAGACTATAGCACATGTGGAGACAATATATGTTCCTTTGTTGAAGGAATTAGCCAAACTTCGGGTGACATTGAGGTAAGCTGAATCTGGGTGTGCATTGGCTAGCTTTAGGGTAAGGCCAATGTTAAATGAGAAGATTAAGGAATTGCAAGCACAGGATGAGTACAAGCTCAGAGAAGAGAATAAAAATGGTAAACCTTCAGAAATAGAGATAAGAGAAGATGGACTAATGGTGGTAGGTAACCGATTGTGTATTCCAGATATGCAAGAGCTAAAAGATGAGATTTTTGATGAGGCATATAATGCTCCCTATGCAATACAACCGGGGAGTACGAGAATGTATAGAGATTTCGAAGAACACTTTTGGCGGAAGGGAATGAAGAAGGATATTGCGGAGTATGTTAGTAAATGTTAAGTGTGTTAGTAAGTCAAGGCTGAACACCAGGCACCTTCAAGCAAGCTTAAACCTTTTCCTATTACAGAATGAAAGTGGGAAAAGATTACGATGGATTTCTTGATGGGATTGCCAAGAACCAACAGGAAACATGATGCAATGTGGGTGATTGTGGATAGGCTAACCAAGTTAGCACATTTTTTGCCAATTAAGCAGACAGATCCCTTGAATGCTTTAGCTAAGAAGTACATAAATGAAATGGTTAAGCTTCACGGGATTCCGAGTGCTATAGTTTCTTATAGAGATCCGAAGTTCACCTCTAGATTTTGGCAAAGCCTACAAGAGGCTTTAGGGACTAAGTTGCACTTTAGTACAGCTTTCCATCCACAGACTGATGGACAATCGGAGAGAACAATATAGACTCTGGATGCAATATTGAGAGCTTGTGTTATAGATTTCAAAGGCCCATGGGATGATCATTTGCCTGTGATTGAGTTTGCTTATAATAATTCCTGTCATTCGGGAATTCAAATGCCACCTTATGAGGCTTTGTATGGAAAGGAGGTGCAAAACTCCTATTCGTTAAGATGAGGAAGGTGAAAGGAAACTTATAGGGACTGAGTTGGTACAAGTCACAGTGGATAAGATTAAATTGGTGAAGTAGAGAATTAAAGCAGCTTAAGACAAAATGAAGAGTTATGCGGATACATATAGAAAGGAGATGGAATTTGAAGTTGGAGACAAAGTGTTCCTTAGAGCTTCTCCATGGAAAGGAGTCTTGAGATTTGGTAAGAAAGGCAAGCTTAGTCCGAGATATATAGGCCCCTACAAGGTCATTGAAAAGATTGGGCCTTTAGCCTATAAGTTAGCTTTGCCACCAAACTTGTCTAAGATTCATAATATCTTTTATGTGTCGATGTTGAGAAGGTATCAATCCGATCCTTCGCATATAGTTCAACCTTCAGAGGTTCAGTTAAGGGATGATTTGACTTATGAGGAGCAACTAGTGGAAATTTTGGACACCAAGGAGAAAGTCCTCAGGAACAAGACAGTTCAACTAGTAAAAGTTCTGTGGAGAAACCATTCGGTGGAAGAGGCCACGTGGGAGCCGTTAGAAGCTATGAAAGAAAAGTATCCGCATCTCTTTAATAACTCAGGTAAGAATTTCAAGGACGAAATTCTTTTAAGAGGGGGAGAATTGTTGGCCCTCGAAATTTTTCTTGATGAATGAGAATGATTTAAATTAATTTTTGAGGTCATGTTACATTAATTATTTTGGAGTAATTAGCATGTCAATGTTAGTAGGATTTATTTCTTAGAATGATGGAATTAAAGTATAAAAGTAGTAAGAATGTATAAGGCCATTTGTGGCATAACACTTAAGCCTTTAAGTTTTAAGGCATAAGTGGAAGGGCATAAGGGGTCATCTTACAATTATTAAGAGTAGAAATTAGAAGAAGATATGTTGTGAATGAGGGAGAGAAGAAGAGAGTGTTATGGAAGGAGAGGAAAAGAAGAGAAAAGCTAGGGTTTTGGAGATTCTTGAAGACTTTGAGGCTAAAACAAGTAAGTATGAGCTTTAACCCCTCTTGATTTGTTAGATGAAGTATATTTAGTGATAGTCAGAAGTGAAAAGCAATGTTGATTGTGGGTAAGAAGTTGTTGATGGATGGTTTGAGTAATGTTTTAATCTTTTAAGGTTTAATGATCAAAGATAGATTTTGATGTAATTGTTAGTGATATTGGGTTGAAATGAGCTTGGAAATGAAGTAGAAGAGGTGGTTTAGGGTTAAGATGGGTTATATTTGAAAGATAGGAAGTATATAGATGAAGAATGTCGAAAAATGTCTTCGGAGTGAGTTTCTGGAAAAGTTCGCCGCGGCAAACTTCTGACTTTGCCACGGTGAACTTCTGATTCCACCACGGCGAAATCCATTTTCCTACACAAACACATTTCGGTATTTTGGGCATAACTTTTTTTGTAGATGTCCAAATTAAGTGATTTTTTATTTGACGTAAACTAGAGACATAGGCTACAAGTTGTCTGAAGAAATAAAGTTTTAATTCAGTCTCTAAGAACCTCAATTGTTAGGCGGAAGTTGAGTATAGAATATTGTTCAGCGTAAGGATAGCCCCAACATATTTGGGGTATAACTTCCATATTTCTGAACCAAATTGAATGAGTTTGGTGTCATTAGAAACTTAAGATAATGGGAGAAACATTTTTCTAAAAGAAAGTATTATCGAATTTTTTCATTTACCTGATCATAATGATCATGGAAAATTGACCCAAAAGTCCAGATTTTGGAAGGGCTATAGTTCAATCTTAGCATTTTTTATTATTGAAGCCTTATGAATTTCTTTTTAATGTGGGTTGATTAAGAAATTGTTTGTGTTTAGGAAACCAAGCAAACCTTACCCAAGAGCAAGAAGAAAGACAATATTGAGCTTGGATTTCAAGCGAAATTAGGTGGGTGATGTATTTACAGTTATTGTGTGATTGGGCAAATTCTTGCCTATGTATGAATATGTGGTCTATGTTATGCATTGAAAGATGCATGACATTTTGATTGAATATGTGATTACTTGTTTGAAAATGATTGGTTGCAGATTTATAATGATTTTGATTTTGTTATGCCTTGATATATGTCATGACATTCTGTATAAATGAAAAGAAAGAAGAACAAGCATGAAAGATATCATTTTGATAAAATGATTATGAGCATGATTCTATGCTTCTGTTTGGGCGAGAGTGGAACAGTTTTGTTCGTCACGTGCACGTTGACAAGAGCCTTCTCCCGGCTGCCCGCTTGTGGCATATGAGCTTCGAAATGGACTCTTTCTGTTCATAGGGTAAACTTCGATTTCCTCATTTTGTTTCATGAAACCCTCGAGCTGTTTGTTGTGCATTGCATATTTGAACTATTAAGTACGAAGCATATTGAGTTGTTTTGTGAATTGAGATAAGTGTGATGAATGTGTAAATTGCTTGAATAAAGTATGAGTGCTAGAATTGCTGGACATATATGTACATACATATGCTTGAATTTGTGCTAGTTATCGATGGCTATAAATATATTAGTTAGTATGAGTATGCTTAGCTTGTTGTTAGATTTGAATGTATATGTTTGTTTGAATGGTTGAATGTTGGATGTTGGAGTTCAGATTCTGGGATTTTCGCTATGACGAACTTTTCCGCAAAGGTCCATGGAGATAACTCCATAGGTTCGCCGCGGCGAACCTATATTTTGCTGTGGCGAACTCCCCTTTTTATGACTTCGCCGCAGTGAAGAATGACTTTTGCCGCTACGAGCTCCTTTTTGCTGCCACGCTGAGATTTGTTTTAATTGCAATACTTTCCGCTTTTATCTCACACGACTGTCCCGACGGGTCACCTCGGGATTAGCCTTGGGGTCGGGACTTGGGCCTAATATTCTTCGATATCAGGTATCGATAGTTGGGCTCCAGAAACGAGGTCCAACATACATCATATTAGTATTTTTCGTATAATATGTATAAATTTTATTATTTAATAAATTAAAAATATCTATAATTATCTTATGACACAGGTACAATATATAGTAGTCATATACTAAAAATATTAATTTGATGTGACTCTTTATGTTCAAAAACTTAATATTATGGTATTTTTAAATATAAACTAATATTATAAAAATTAAATATTGGTTAAAAAATTTAATTATCTCCTTTATTATATTCTTCCAAACTTCACGGCATAATTTTACAATTAAAAAAAAGCCAACTTTGAAAATACATAGAGCAAAAGTAGTTGCTAAGTCTTTTTCAGGTTACTGCTTTGAGGATTCTTCAAACTGTTCTAGCTTGCCCTGCCTTCCCTTGGAGGTCGGGTCCCTAATTATCCGTGGATGCATTCATGAGTCAATTTAGTTTCTTCCATACGGTTTCAGCGATCGATTTCCCTCAGCTTAACAAATCCCATCCGAGATCAGGCGACTTCAGATGACTTTCCACTACTTCCATCTTAGGGAGATCATTGTGTATTAAGTGTTAACTAGTGTGCCTTATTTTTTCCTCATTGGTGTGAGTTTGGTTTGAAGCCTTTTGAGTAGTTCAGTGCCTCAAGTTATCTTTGGTTAGGAGTGTGGCTAGTTACTTTGATCCTATTTTTTATTTTGTGCTTCTTGGCTCCTGGGTTAGACCTTATTTTGTACATGTTTGCTTTTATTTATTAATTCTTTCTGATTTACCAAAAAAAAAGTATAGAGTAAAGTGGAGTTCATTACTATATTAGGCAAACAGTTAACTCCAAAAAGCTCCATAGAAATCTGCTTATTAGGGTTAAATAAGCTAACCAATAAGTCATTTACCAAATACATTAATAGTTTTTTAAAATGGTAAAAAAGTTAACTTTTAGTTAGTAAGCTAAAAAACAGCTCAGTTGTTTGCCAAACACCTCCAAAAACGTTGAAATTGAATTTGAACACTTTGAAACGTTATGTTCTGTTTTGTATTCTATTGTACATGTTGAGGTTCAAAATATAATTCTAGCCTTTTAGTTAGTATTTGTCTTATTACTTTCAATCGAGCAACTATGCAATATTTTCAACCTACTTATAGAATTTTTATTTTTAAAATAATTATATTTTTCAACATAATCTTCAACCTCTTAAGAAAATTTGAATTGATAAAAGTATCCATATAGGAAAATATCTAACAAATAGATATATACATTATCTTTCAAACCAAATGCAACATTAATCAAACCACTTACTTGGATTTGATTGTATTCTACTAATTAAAAGCTTCTTGAAAAATCTTTATTTTTATTTGTAAAAAATTTCATATTTTTGTTTTTTTAATGATTATTATCAATCATTTAGTTTATCATTATCTCATATTTATAGAAAATGACAATATTAATTGTTCTTTAACAGTTAATAACTGAAAGTTCACACCTTAAACTTATTAGGTATGTCCTCTTATTTTCATCTTCTACCCACACATAATGAGTTTAGGTAATAAGATTTCAACATGTTCTCGAATTTATACAATAACCCTTGCTACTAATGAGAGCTCATAATCATTTATTTATTAGGAATATTTGCAATCTCGATTAATGAATTGATCCTTGAGTAGATTTTATATCCTATATCCTAGGTCATATCTTACATTTTAGTCTCCTTTAATCTCATTTATTTTATCCTATCATAAATGTATTCAATTCTTATGTGAGTTAATGATTAGAAAAGGACCTTCTTATGTTCTCAATTCTCTTAAATTGAATTGAATTTACTTTGCTAGAATTGTCCCAAAAGACTAGAATTGTCCCAAAAGATCGTCTTAAACACAATATTTTGATAACATTCTAAAGTAGCAAACCTTTAATTTAATCCTTAGAATTAGACAAGAGTTCTAAGGGTATATTATGAGATTCGCTTAACCTCTAGGGTCTCTTATATTGTAATATAAGATCTTATAACTTGCATTAATCTCTTTTGTAGTCATTACTGCACATATGGTAAGAGTCATATGCTACAATATTAACTCCTATTAATTTGGAGCGTATGTACTTTATAAATACAAAATTATACAAATGTCGGTTCATACATACTTCATGTATAACCTGAGTTCACTTGTTTAGTTAGGCCCCGAAAATTTTTTATTTTATTTTTATTTTTATTTTTATTTATTTATGTATGGATTCATTTATTTAATCATTGATTCTTCTTCATTTTGCTCTAATTGGTTTAATTATCTACATAGATATATTTATTATTAAGTCTTGGAATTAACAAGTATGTTGGGATTAAAAGTTGGGTTTTAATGAAGGGTTTGTTGGAAGAATGGGCTTTAGGAATTAATGGAATAAGGAAAAGGAAGATTAAGGTGTAGTGGGCTTGTGAGGTTGAGAGCCCAAAAGCCTTATAGGATTTAAGGAGAGCTTTAAGGAGACTCAAAACTACATAGTTTTGGAGGTAGGTTAAAGAGAAAGCTAATGAATTAAATGAAGTAAGAAAAGAGAGGAAGCAAGTGTCGTAAGTCTCCAAAGAAGAGAAGCAAAAATCGTGAGCTAAGGAGAAAGAAGGAGCTTTCGGCTAGGAGAAAGAGTGAGAGCCGTAGGAGGCTTAAAGGAAGAAAGAAAGAAGGGGAAAAAAAGAGAAGAAAACTCCTTGTAAGAGGTAAGTTCCATCCTTGCCTGTGTTAGGTTTGAAAATGGAACTTAGGTTTGAGTAGAGATTGAAGAAAGAAGAAGAGAAGGGTGAGATCTATGGATTTCGGGAACTGCTGAGCTAGGGTTTCGGTTATTCTAGCTTAAATGTCCCATGGGTAGGCTAGGTTTAAAGTTTATTTTCATCTTTACTTGATTTCTTGAATATTATAGCTTTCCTTTAAAATGTATTTATTGAGTGAAGTATGATTTAATTGAAGGAACTCAAGAGAACCCCACTCAAGACAAGGAGGAAGGGCAATCTTGAATTCGGTTTCCGACGATAGGTGGGTAACATTTTTATAGTTGTTACGTAATGGGCAAATGCCCTATGTGTGTTATCTTTGTTATATTGTGTGTATATTGCAAGTGTATTCCTTTGATTTGATAGAAAAGAATGAAACTATGATGTTTCGAAAGAATGAAAGAAGCATAAAATGCTATTCTTGTGTTTGAAAATGTGAGCATAAATTGATTGTGATTGGGCGAGAGAGAACCTATTTCGTTAAGTCACGTGCACGTTGACCCCCTAGCCTTCTCCCGGCTACCCACTTGTGGCCTACGAGATCCGAAAATGGACTCGTCGTGTTTACGGTAAACTTTGTTTTCTGTCGTGTTTATGGAACTCTCGAGCCAATTGTGTGCTTTCCATTTTTTAATGGTGTTTATGATGCATAATATGTGTTTGGTCGGTATAAACTTTCATGTTATACCTTATGTGATGAGTTGGGTTAATTGTGATTTATGTGACAAAGTTGAGTATTTCAGCATATGATATAAATTGCTAATGCTTTGGATTATTAATTGTGTGTTATGTGGCTCATTATTCGATGGCTATAAACATGTTAGCCACTGAGCCGTGTTTGCTCACCCCATTCTCCCTTCTCAGGTGCAAATTCAAGTTGAGCGTCGAACCTTGCAAGACATCGGGCATAACTCCAAGAAACCTAGCACTTTTGTATTAAGTTAGTAATTAGCTTTTGGAATAGCTTTGTAAGCAT
>JAOQMR010114376.1:0-11465 GCA_027563865.1 Erythroxylum pelleterianum
CTTGATTCTCAAATCCTCTTTTCTCAAAGGCTGAGAGGTATTGACCTATACTGGACTACGTTCTACTGTCTTCTTCTCTGAACTGCAGTAGGAGTGCTCTTCCTCTGACTGATTTTCTGTTTTTTGTTTCCTTCTTCAATCAGTCTAGGAGTCTGTTGAGATTGTGGTGTCTTCTTCTCAAACTCCAATTTTCTCTTAATCTCAGTCTCTTTAGCCAGTTTGGTTATATCTTCCTTTAGAATTGAGACTAAGGACCTTGTATCCAGAGGTGCTCTCTTCTCAAAGTCTTCTCTGTGAGTCAGCTCTTTGCTTTTCTTCTCCTTTTGCTAACACAGGGTTCGCACTCTGAGCGACCTTTTCGCTTGCTTTGGTATTTCTGACAGAAGTGTATCCTCCTTTCTCTTCAAGGATAACTTCTCTATATACCATACTTGACTTCCTTCTCTGTGAGAAATCGCTTTAAAGTTCGTCGCTTTATCTGACGATTTATTTTCTCCAATCGTAGGCATTTTTCACTGGATTGAGACTTTGATTTTCTCGTGGGAGTCCCCTTTTTGGCACGATCCCCCTCAATCCTTGCTATTGCCTTAGAATCTGATTCTTCCTTCTCCAGATTCTTCAAGCCCATTTTGCCAATCATTGCAGAATTGATAACGCTCTTGATATTCAGCTTCACTCTGTTTCCTCTATCCAGAAGAACTCTAGAATCTCTGAATATCTTTGTCAGTAGCATTCCATACGGCATACTGGTCAATTATTTCTTCGTCTTTACCATATAGTGGAAAATAAGGAACGGTAGATCAACAGGTTGGCGATTAAGTAGATGAAATAGGCACTGTTCATCTAAAGTCGTCACCAGATGCCGTGATCATGTTCTTGGTAGAACACAATGGAAAAGAATTGAGTGTAGAACCCTAGCCTTTGGCACAAGACTTGAGGCCTTCTTCTCCTTCGAATCATTGCTTCCATATAACTGTTGGTTGATCTCAATCTCCTTCACGCTAGCTTGCGTCATCCATCTAGTTTTACTTGTGAGCTTCTCTCCAATAGATGGACACTCAGTGACCTTCTCGATGATCTTCATTGTCACTATAATCGACAATCTATCTATTATTGATACAAGAGTATCGTCTACCATATCCATATTCTTCCAGAAGTCATAAACTTTATTCATGTATACTGTCTCTCAAAGTTGAAAGAAGTTTCTCCAACCGGCTGCAACAATCTCCGGTTCGATATCCATATTATCCTTCCTTAAGGACTCAAAATCAACAAGTCTTCCACTGGTCATTGCTAGCTCCATTTGTTTCTGTAGCTGATAATGAACTGAATGCACAAATTTCTTTATGAAAAAGTAAAGTTGGTTATTGAGGTTGAGAGTGTGAGCAAAGAAGGTTTGATCTCTAAATAGAGTAATGAAAAGCTTTTGTTGAGGGTTCTTCAAAGGTCGATGTCAGGGCATATCAAGAGTGTTCTGGAATAGGTGATGTTCTCAAGACTGTGAGAAATTTTCCCTTCAAAACTTTCTTGTGACAGAAGTTACCAACTGTAACTCACTGTTACTGTTACCGTTAACTCTTACGACCTTTTATCTGGGTTGTGACGTGTCAGACGGTTGATCACATAACATAACCATGTTGAGGTTCCATCTGATTTATTGGAACTGTTCTTCACTCAATGGCTTAGTGAAGATGTCCGCACATTGATAGTTCGTCTAAACAAACTGAAGACTTACGATCTTCCTCTAAACGTAGTCTCGTAGAAAATGGTGCTGACTTCGATATATTTAACTCTCGAATGTTGAATCGGGTTCTTTGACAAGTTGATGGCACTTGTGTTGTCACAAAAGATTTGGATCTCCTCTTCTTGTACTGAGTAGTATTCTAGCTGGTACTTGATCCACAACATTTGTGAACAGTAAAATGCGGCTGACATATACTCGGCTTCAGCATTTGATAAAGCTATTGAGCTTTACCTCTTACTCGACCAGGAAACTAAATTGTGGCCAAGGAAGTGACATCCTCCACTCGTGCTTTTTCTATCAATTCTATCTCCGGCATAATCCGCATCACAGTATCCAATCAACCTAAAATCTTTACCTTTCTCATACATTAAGCAAAGATCAGTAGTACTTGCAAGATATCTTAAAATTCTTTTAACAACAATGTAATGAGACTCTCTAGGATCTGCCTGAAACCTTGCACACAAACAAACACTAAACAAAATGTCAAGTCTGCTTGTTGTAAGATAAAGTAAAGAACCAATAATCCCTCTATATAGGGTTTGATCCACCTTCTTGCCAGTTTCATCCTTAGACAAAAGGCTTAAAGGATGCATCGGCGTTGACATTGGTTTTACTTTTTCCATATCAAATTTAGTCAAAAGTTCCTTAACATACTTTTGTTGATGGATAAAAATCTTTTTTTCGGTTTGCTTAACTTGCAACCCAAGAAAGAATTTTAACTCACCAATCATGCTCATCTCAAACTCATTTTTCATCAAATTTTCAAAACTAGTGCATAACTTCTTTGACGTTGCACCAAAAATAATATCATCAACATAAATTTGAACTATGATAAAGTCATTCTTAATGCACTTCCTAAATAATGTCTTATCTACCTGACCTCTATTGAACTTATTCTGAATAAGAAAAGTACTCAGACGATCATACCAAGCTCGAGGAGCTTGTTTTAAGCCATACAAAGCCTTATAAAGTCTATAGACATGGTCTGGATTCTTGACGTCCTCAAAACCAGGAGGTTGCTTCACATAAACTTCTTCATCTATAAAGCCATTCAGAAATACACTTTTCACATCCATTTGAAAAAGCTTTAGGTCATGACAGACATCATATGCAAACAAGATCCTAATAGCTTCTAGTCTTGCTACCGAAGCATATGTCTCATTGTAGTCTATTCCTTCTTGTTGTTTATAGCCTTGTGCTACTAATCTTGCTTTGTTTCGACTTACTCTACCTGATTCGTCTAGCTTATTTTTAAACACCCATCGAGTTCCTATAATAGACATCTTCGAGCGTCTGGGAACTAAGGACCAAACTTTATTCCTAGTAAACTGGTTCAGCTCCTCTTACATAGCTAAAATCTACGCTTCACCTTAAAGAGCTTCATCAATTTTCTTAGGTTCTATTTCAGAAAAAAATGCTATGTTGGCTTCTCTTCTGAATTTGGACCTTGTTCGCACTCCTTCAGAGGTCTCTCCAATAATCAACTCCTCTGGATGAGAACTCTTATATCTCTAATCTCTTTTCAAACCAAAAGAATCAGGAATATCTTCAACTTTGTCTAAATGAGTATCTGATGGAAGGTACTGAAAGGGTTTCATTATCAGTATCATCTCTCTTACTTGGTTGGGAACTATCATCAAACTTGACATGAATAGTGTCCTCAAAAGTTAAGGTTGTAAACCTTATAAGCTTTCGATGATAATGAATATCCTAGAAAAATTCCAGAATAGGTCTTAGAATCGAATTTATCCAGAATTTCCTTTGTATTCAATATAGAGCACTTGCAACCGAATGGATGAAAGTAGGATATGTTAGGTTTCCTTCCATTCCATAACTCATATGGAGTTTTCTTCAACAACGATCGTAGAAGTATTCTATTTTGAATATAACAAGCTGTATTCACAACTTCTGCCCAGAAGTACTTAGGAAGATCCATCTCACATAGCATAGTCCTTGCCATCTCCTGAATCGTCCTGTTCTTTTTTTCAACAACTCCATTTTGTTGTGGAGTTCTAGGAGCAAAGAAATTATGGAAAATTTCATTCTCCTCACAAAACATTCTAAACTTCTCATTTTCAAACTCACGACCATGATCACTTCTAATACTAGCTATAGACATTCCTTTTTCATTTTATAACTTTTTGGAAAGGACTTTAAAACACTTAAAAGACTCGTCTTTATGTGATAAAAATAATATCCAACAAAATCTAGTAAAATCATCAATAATTACGAGACCATACTCCTTTCTGCTAAGACTCAATGTCCTAGTTGGACCAAATAAATCCATATGTAACAACTCTAGAGGTCTAAAAGAGGTTACAATATTTTTAGAAGAAAACGTTGTTTTAACTTGTTTTCCTTTATGACAACTCTCACAAAAGAAGTCCTTGTTAAAACTTATTTTTGGTTAATCTCTTACCAAATCATGTTTAATCAACTTTGAAATATGTTTAAAGCTGACATGACCTAGCTTTTTATGCCAGATCAGTTTTTCTTCTTCAGTTGATATAAAACAAGAAATATTTTGATTTCGAAAATCTTCTAAATTGATTTTGTAAAGATTGTTTCATCTTTTGGTAGAAAAGAATATAGACCCATCATTGTTTTTGACTTCACAAGAATTTTGATTGAAAGACACTTCAAAACCAGAATCATGTAGTTGATTGACACTAATTAAATTGTGTTTTAGACCATCAACTAGCAGCATATTGTCAATACATGCAAAGAAATCTTTACTGATTTTACTGATTTCGATTATCTTGCCCTGCTGGTTGTCTCCAAAAGTTACCGATCCTCCCTTCTTATACTGAAGATCTAGGAAGATAGACCTTCTTCCCATCATATGTCGCGAGCATCCACTTTCTAAATACCAATGGTACTTGCTACCTCTTCCAAGGAAGGATATCTGCAGAAGATATTATTTATTTATTAGGTACATAGATTTTCTTAGGTCCTTTAGGGTTAGTAATAGTATATTTCATAGTATTCTGATGATGCAATTGATGAAATTTATGATAATAAAATGGTTGATGAAATTTCTTTTTATGAGGAACCGAAATCTTTTTCTACTGAATATGGTTTTTAGTAAACCCTAATCCAATTTTATCACTAGGGTGTCTATATTTCCCTAACATGTCGTTCATTTTCCTTGTACTATCTGTAAAAGTTGCTAGATCAGCTGAAAGACTATTAATCCTTTGCTTCAGCTGATTGATCTCTTCAGATCTTTCTACAACTCCTTTTTCTTCATCTCGTCTACTAGCTTCTTTAAGCAGACGTTCTCTTTTTCTAACTCTTGTGTGTTTTTCAAACTTTTTACGTACTTTTTCTTTAATGATTTGTACTGTTTCAAAATTGCATGAGAATCTTCTAATAGTTCTGAGTATGCATCTTGTAAGTCATTAAATTTTGAGGTTACCTCCTCATCACTTTCTTCTTCGGCTACTAGGAAAATATTTGTTTGTTCCGATGCCTCTGAGTCAGTATTTGATTCGGACGAATCTAGATCTTCCCAGGTTGCCATCATGCTTTTCTTGCCTTCTCTACTCTTCTTTGGTTTTCTTTTCAACAATGGACATTCAGATTTGTAATATCCCGGTTTATTGCATTCATAGCATATGACGGATATCTTCTCATTCTTCCCATCATCTTTGCTAATCTTTTTGAAGGAGGACTCTCTATTTCCTTTAGTTCTTTGGTTTTCTTTTCAGCAATGGACATTCAAATTTGTAATGTCCTGGTTCATTGCATTTGTAACATATGACGGATGTCTTCTCATTCTTCCCATCATCTTTGCTAATCTTCTTGAAGGAGGACTCTCAATTTCCTTTAGTCTTTTTCTTCCACATGCGTCTGATCTTTCTCGAGATGAAAGATAACTCATCATCTTCTTCGCTTGACTCTTGACCCGATTCGCTGGAATCGTCATTCTTAGCTTCTTCAATCTTCAGTGTTTTTGATGATGAATTCCTTCTCCTTTGAATCTTATGATTCTTTTGTTCGACCTTCAATGCTATCAATTTATCCCGTCTGGGCTTGTCTTCAGCATCGAGTTCAACCTCATGTATCTTCAGGGATCCAAGCAATTCATCAAGCTTCAGCACGCTCAAATCCTTTGCTTCTTGTGCAGTTGTAACTTTTGGTCTCTATCTCTTCGATAGACTTCTTAAGATCTTTCGAATATGATCTTGATTGTCGTAAGTTCTGCGGAGAGCTTTGAGTCCATTGATGATTGTTTGAAATCTTCCAAACATCTGATCGATAGACTCTTTGTCCTTCATCTAGAATAGCTCGTACTGATGTACAAGAATACTTATCTTGGACTCCTTTACTTGATTTGCACCTTCTTGTGTGATGGATAGGCGATGGATAGCATATCCCACATCTCCTTCGAAGTGTCGCATCCCTGAGCTTTATCGTACTCACTTCTGCTTAAGGCACAACTTAAAAAGAACTTGGCCTTCGAGTTCAGTTGGAATCTCGCCTTTTGATCTACAGACCATCTGATTTGTGGAATAGGATTTCCTTCTTCATCTACCGGTGTATACGATCCATTTCTATTATATCCCAAAGATCGATATGAGTAGATTCGATAAAGAGCCACATCCTGTCTTTCTAGTAATGGTAGTCTTCTCCATTGAACGCAGGAGGTCTAGTGACTGAGGCACCTTCAGCTATGTATATGTGTGATTCCGCCATGGATCTTTATCCACACTTTGTTACGGTGTTTCTTAGACACCAAGCTCTGATACAAATTGAAGTAAATCACATATTAGTATAGACTTAATATTCGATATACAAAATGCACAAGAAGGGGGGTTGAATTGTGTATTCTTCTTCGATGATCCCCTTTTTAAAACTTCTTGTAAAACTTGTTTTTTCTCAAAACTATTGAAAATTAGTATTGTGAAATATTGCAATTTATTTTCTAAGTGCTTGTGTGAAACAGTAAGATTAATAGATGAGGGTTGAGAGAGAGTCGACACGGTATATTTATATCGGCTCACCTCAAACCCCGGGTTACATCTAGTCCTCAGAAACCTTTATGAGATTTCACTATACTTTACAAAGATACAACTATTCTTTTCTCCGAGCCTCTTCAGGTCTCTTACAGTAAGTATTCTTTTCACACTTAGCCTCTTCAGGCTATTTGCTTTTCTTCTTTCAACTGAAAGATATTTCGAGCTTTGTTACATATAAGAATAGCTCTAAGTTTAGCACAACAAGATTTCTAGCTTTTGAATTTCACTAACACTTTTGAAAATCTCTCTTCTTTTGAATTTTTCTCTGACTTCTGCAGTCTTTGACTCCGACTCATATTTATAGCCTTCGTCTTCAACTGCTTCTTGATAACTGCTTCTTTCTTCTTGTTTCTTGATCTTTGAAGAATTAGTTATTCAGTTGAGTTCTATAACTAACTCAAACTGATTATTCATCCGACGTGGTTTTAGATCTTCCGTCTCGTATTTCTATCGTCTCATTTTCGGCTTTGGCTTCTGTCTCATGTTTTTCTTTCCGCTTCTGTCTCATTTTCGTCTTTCATCTTATATTTTCTTCCGTCTCATTTGTCTTCCGTCTCATATTTGTCTTCCGTCTCATATTTGCTTCCGTCTCATATTTGCTCTGCTTCCATCTCACTTTCTTTCGTCTCATTATTATATTTGCTTCCGTCTCATTATTTGGTCTTTATCAAAATCATTAAACGTAAAGTCATTTTGAGTTAACACTTTAATGCTTGTATATGGTTAAGTATGCATCTAATTGATGTGGCCAAAGCCAGAGCCGACAAAATAGTAGTTGGAGCATTTGTCATCCAAATTGTAGAGCATCTTGGTTTACTAACTGAGAGAATAGCTATGCAGTTAGTTTCAAGAAACTCTAGTTTATACTTACAATTGTTGGTGTGTATGAAAATTGTTAGGCGACAAGGTGATCGTCATGTATTTGTTAATGACGACACAGCATAAGCTTCAAATAGTAAGCGCAGTCACATCAGAGTAACTAAAGGTACACAAGAGGATAGTGTTTTGTCACCCTAAGCTACGCATTAGAACATTGCACCTAAAGGATATTTAAATTCACTTATGTTGTTGTAAATTGGGAAGAAAATCAAATCATATCAAGTAAAAAAACAAGAAAAAGGAAAAAAAAAGAAAAAAAAAAGAAGAGAAGCAAAAAATGCAAAGGAAACAAAAAAAAAAGAAAAAAAGGAAGAGAAAAAAATGAAAAGAAAGGAGAAAAGGTAAAAGTAAGGGAGATTGGTAGGGTTAAGTTTGTAATTGAAAAGAAAAAATTGTATGTTTTATGTTTTATTGGTTTGTATCATTTTAAATGCTTAATTAGTTCTATGGTTTAAATCTTGGTTTTATCTTATTTCCTACATTTAGCTTGGTCACATTATCACTAAAATAGAGACCTTTCAGATTAATGTTTCTGTTCAATATTTAGTAGTGAAGATTGGATTAGTAAGCAAGCTTATGGTAAATGTTTAACATGAGATGAATAATGAACGAATATTTATGACCTTTTAATGTCTGAGAGAATGGAAAGTGAAGTGAGTATCTATCACACTTGTTAATAGCCTTTCAGTCGGCGTACTTGTTAATTATGGTTATGCATACGAAGAATAGTTTGTTCACGAATTATTATGAGTTTCAAAATCTTATCTTGTGTTTATTGAATTGATCTTTGACATCTTTAATTATTAAATGAGAAAATAATTTGGTGTCATTATTAATTTGTTTTTCTTGTTTGTGTTTTCATAGTTTAGTGTTTTTGGTTTTAGTTGAGTACAAGTATAGTTTAAGTATTGAGGTATTGTTGTCGTTAATTTTGTCTAATTTGGCTTCTTTTTATATGTTGAAATTTGTATGAATCTTAATGAGATTATTTTGTGAATGAGTGATGAAGGGGCATTAATCTACACTCATTTAATCACATTTGGAGACACAGATGGAAGCAGAGAAAGGAAGAAGAGAAGAAAATCAGAGGGAGTCAGTGAATAAGAAAGATTCTTGATAATTAATATATGTGTTAAGTGTATGCATATGTGATTCCAAATTTATTTTTTAGTTCTGTGGAAATGTTTTATTTGTTAGTGGAAGTTTTTGCTTTTTAAATAGTTTTAGTTTGTTGGGTCATTGCAGATTTTGATGTTTATATAGTATTTGATGTCCTTGTGGTCAAGGTTTTACCATAATGTGTATGTTTAATTGATAGTCTTAGTTTAGTTTTAGCAAAGATAAAATAAAAATAGTTAGCCTTATGGTTAATTTGATCTTATTAAACTTTGTAAGTTTGATGTAGTAATAGGTAGGCAAATAGGCGAAAATGATTGGGATGTCGTGGAAGAGGGAGAATAAAATTCTAGGGTTAGAATAATAAAAAGTTAACAGAGTAATAAAAGCAAATGGATAGATCATATTTGCTTTATAATCCTTATGTTTAGTGACTTTTATAGATGAGTTTAATTGTTAAGTTGATATAGATTTAGAAAAGAATAATCAGTTAAAAATTATAAATTTTGATATGGTAATACTCCATTAAGTATTTAATTGTTTATGTTGCGGCGTGTGAAGAGATTACCTATGGTATCTCTTATATGTACATAACTCTTTATTCTTTATAAAGTTACTGATTTACCAAGAAAAATTTATGATAAATTTACGATATGAGGCACATTTCTTAGTAAAAAGGGTTGTGTATAAAAATAATAGAGGTTCAAGACAAAAGGTAAAATTTGAGTTTGTTGTATACACTTTCGAATTGTCACGAGAACAAGGTAAAAGAAAATATCTAACAAGCTTTCATTTGTGTAGGAATAATTGAATCCTATGTAATATCTATAGGACTATTTAAATCAGACTAACATTTTCACCTTCTAAATGTATGGCCAAAATTTTTATTATGTTGCTGCTGTAGTTACAAGAATCTATTTAAGAAATATCTGATAGGAATTAAAATGCAATAGAAAAGAAGGCATGTTAAAAGAAAGCAAATAAACAAATCAAGAAAATGGTTTCTTTTGATATGTTGAAATTTGTATGAATTTTAAAGTAATTATTTTATGAATGTGGATGAGTTTAATAAAGAGAATTATCCCATGGCACAACTAAGTCAAGGTTATGAAACAAGTCATAAAATGTTAGTCACGATTGTGACTCAACAACAAAAACTGCCATACAGGTATACACAATTTTGTTACAGGTTTCCTAAGACTATTAAATTAGGAGCAAAAAATGTAAAGGAACAGTAAATCCAAGTACAAGGGAGAAACATATAAAAGGCTAGCAAAAGAAGCTCAAGAAAAGAGGATATTAAAGCAAAAAAGTTAGAAAAGTTACATGCTTATATTGTTTGACGAACTGTGAAAAAAGTCTGACAATTTGAGTTTTTTGTTGTTGTCATCAACATTTGCATTTGAGACTGGTGTGGGTTCAGTGTCACTGAATCTTTCTTGAAGACATTGTCTTACTCTTGAAGAAGAAACAACAATATCTTCTAAAACTATAAAAAAAAACAAAATATATTAGCCACAAAGTATAAAAGTGAACATTACTTTTTTTTGATAAAAATGTTGAGTAAATAAATAACAAATGATAATGTAATTCACACAAAAAAGAAGTTCACATAGTTTGATGAAGATAAAAAATGCTAAAATTGATTGAATAAATAATGATAAATGTTGGACCCCGAACTTTTGGTGAAAATTAGAAATATGAAAAGTTTGACTTTTGAATAGAAGATGTTTGACTTAAGAGTTGACTTTTCGTTTGAGGCAAAAATTTGAGCAAATGATCTTCAGGAGACTTGTAGTTTATGTTAAGAGCTTTTCGTAGAGATAAAGTTTGTAATTTTTCGATATCGGGAGTGAGAATTATGATCAGTCAAAGTTCGTATTTGAAGTTTGACTTTGGGGAAAAAGTTGACTTTTAATTGAGGCAAAATTCTAGGAAATGATCAACATGAAACTTGTAGCCTCTGTCGAGAGTTTTTAGTGGACATAAAGTTTGTTATTTTTCGATGTCGGGATTGGGAGATATGATTTTCCAAAGATATGCTTTGATAATGTTATTCAGTATAAAGTTATATATGTTGTAAGGTGTAAAGAAAATGAAATAGGCTTTTAGCCTTAGAAATATGTTTTAAAAGAAGAATAGTAGCTTGGGCCTTTAGCCCTTTTCATGGTCTTTTAACCTTTTTAGTTAAATTAGAATTATATGCTAAATTGTTTATAAGATGGGGTTGGGATAAATTGGGCTTTTAGTCTTTGACCTATTTTTTAAAAAAATGAGAAAGATGGAAACTACTTGGGCTTGGAGTCTTGGGCTTAAGTAGGAGTTAAAGTGATTGGTTTATAATTAGGGTTTTAAAGGAAAAGAAACAAAGTGGGCTTAAGTATACTTAATAAGACTTGGAGGAGAAACTTAAGCATTTGAGCTTGGGCTTAGAGGCCCACGAAATTGGTTAGCATTAGTTAAGTAAAAGATCTTGTAAAGGAGGCTTAAAAAAAAGCATTAAAAGAAGAAGAAGGAAATAAAACCAAAACTAAAGCCCATTAGGTTAACAAAGAAAACAATGTAAGTCTTGTATTAGAAGTTCACGTTTTTTTCAAGAAGGAAGTAACAAAGGGTGTGTCGTGTATGTGTGATGAGGTGGCAAGTAAATGAATAAAGTGAAGAAGAAATAAACAAAAGGAAGAGTAAAAGAAGTAGGTGTCGTA
>JAOQMR010114411.1:0-11459 GCA_027563865.1 Erythroxylum pelleterianum
TTTAATATGCAAATAACATGCATAATTCGCACTAAATTTCGTTAATATTCTAACCCCTAATTTGGGGCGCTACACTTGTCATAATAATTCATTCGTGCATCATAACAATTGGTACTCAAATAACATTTCGTAAAACACAATTTCAATTTTTCTGAAACACTATTCCAAAATACTTTTTGTCATTAAACTCATAAGATATAAGTTTACATTTTCCATTTTCCTTAAACAATAAATAGTGGTGGCAATAAGTTTTCTGAAAACTTTTATACTAAAAATAAGTCTACTACTATAATTGGTACCATACGATACCTCTCAAATCAATTTTAACATAAATAATGGCATCATTATTATTTTCATGACTTTCCTTACTCAACATAGACGACACATTAGGCATAAAGTCATGGAGCTGGTTCTGCATTGCTTGCCTGCGACTAGTTAACTACTATTTATGGAGCTGATTCTGCATCGCTTACCCGTAACAAGTTAACCGCTACAGGCCAGTAGTTACAGAGATGGTTCTACATCGCTTACCTGTAATAGGTTAACCGTCATAAATATACCGATATAATAAAATATATAAAGCCTAGCGGTGTACTATACGTAAAATCAACGTTTACATTTACGACTCATCTTATTTTTTAAATCAAGTATGGGAGGATTCATAATTGAATTATTTCAATGTAACTCCCAATCATATAAAATTTAACTTTCAAATTAAAACTCATATATTACCAAAGCATACACTTATGTTAGCAATATTCACTTGTAAAATATCATTTGCATAAAACTCAACATAAATATTCATTTCGCGATCAAAAGAAAATCATTTGCATAAACTCAATTTAAAGTGTACTCAAAACTTACTAGTCTTTATAAATAGAAACCATTTGCATAAAGTCAATCTAAAGAACGCTCATAACTTGCTAGTCTCCATATATAGAAGCCATTTGCATAAAATCAATTGAAAGAACAATCATATGTCACCAATTCTTTTGCAAAGAATTTATTCATATAAAACAATTAAAATACACTCACATCTTCGCAAACTTATCGCCAAGCACACTCATATGTTCTGTGCCTCTTCTTTATCTACACAAAGTACATTTTGCTTAGGTATTTATTTCCAATAAGGAAGCAAGGCATTAAAACTATAAATGTGGTTTAACCGAATTCAGGATTAGTATTTTATCACATAACATGTACGCTAATTGCATTTATGCTTACTTCCGTAAGCTAATCTATTGTTCTTTATTTCAAAATCTAACTTCGACAATTACTTTAATACTATCATTTACTCATTCTAAATTATCAATTTCTTCAAAACATTACCTCACATAAGCCACATATGGTAAGTCATATTTCATTTATGTCTATGTGCTTGCAAAGTTTCATAAACATCCACAAAGGATAAAAATCGGAAACAAAAACAAACTCAAAATATTGCAATTTCCTGCCCTTCATATCCCCTATCCAGAATTTATACCTCTATTTGTTCCTTAATATTCATATAGAAAAAGTTCAAATTAGGTTTTAAGGTATTATAGACATTTGTTCCCCAATGTCTCTAGTTTCCATAACATAAAAAATCTGTCCATTTGGACCTTTAAACGTGAAATATGCACCAAATATCACAAGCTACTTCAATATAGAGGCAGTATTAGGTTACCATTTTCAATCTCAAATTTTAATGTCATTAAGCTAGAATTAGGTCAAGGTCTCTTCTAGAGATCTTTAGTAATATATATTATGTTTCATCTCCAATTGGAATCACCTAATTTGGAGGTCTTTAGGCCCAGTTATAGCCAAAATATTGAAAATGGTTCAAGTGAACCGAGAAACAAAGACAAAATTTCGCTAAACATAACTCTTTTTCTTGTCATGTTCAACCCTTAAATGCTTCTAAACTTATTATCTACTCTATGGAAAGTCAAAATTCATCATTTATATTACATGAATTTATCTCACTCAAAAGTCCCAAAACAAGAAATTTAGGTTAGGACAACTTACCAATTTATATGCCAATCTCTTAGGTATTTGATGAGTACCTCCACTTGATTAAGATCTCTCTAATTTATGCTCCAAAACCATGAAAAATGGTAGCTACACTTGTCTTCTTCCTCCTTGGCTGAATGTCCCCTCTTCTCTCTTCTTTTCTCGCTTTTGTTTGGTCTCTCACGTTTATGTTGAAGAATGAACCAAATTGTCTTACTTTGGCCGTTTTATACCCTTTAGTGCATTCCACATGTCACTCTCCGATTGGTCCTCTTTTAGTGACTCATTAATCCACTCATCTCTTGTAAAAAGACAAAATTACACTTAATGATATGTAAAAAGACCAAATTGCCATTTATTGAATTTAATTCATCGACTAATCGAATTAAATTCTAAAATATTCCACGTCTTACCATCAAATTGATCATGAAATACTCTAATTGGGGTCGATATTAATTGATTAGATGCTTTTAAAACAATTCGAATGGGTTTTAAATCATTAATACCCATTGTTTTCCAAAAAGGGCATTTTAACCTAAACTTTCAAAAATCCCAAAAAACATTCGATCGGCCCTATTTTTTATCCATTTCAGTATCATTAATAATCGATGGTCAAGGATCTTACTTATATTGTCATCAAACTACTTTTGCACCATCAGAGGGGCATATTTTGATTTATTACAATTTGGTTCTTTCATATCTTTATAGAACTTATGCAGAAAACTTACATAAAAAATAGGATATACCTATAGCTTTTCAGGCATTTTTAAATGATAAACAAACATTGCCAACATTTTGTATTGCTTTGAAAGGACCTTCATGCTTCGAAATCAATCCTTTATGTACTGGCTTCCCACTTATCTTTTTGCCATATTTGGGGTTTGACGACCTTTAACAATATTTTGTTCCTAACACTAAAATATAAAGGTCACCAATGTTGGTTAACATATTTCTTCATAAGATTCCTGGCCTTCTGTAAGTTGTCTTTTGCCTCATTCACCATTTCATGCTTATCCCTTGTAAATATATAAGTAGTAGGACGTTGGCCTCCCATTTGCTACTTTGCCACCTCCAATGAAGTGAGCGACATTGGCCTAATGCTAACTCAATTGAACTCTTCTTTGTAAAGGAATATTGTTGTAGTTTGTATGTATACTAGGCACTATGTAACAACTCTAGTTAGTTTTGTTGGCTACCAATCAGGTAGTGTGTAACGCCCCATATTAGGGGTTAGGATATTAAGGAAATTCAGTACATTTTATGCTTTGCATATTTGAATATTTGCTTATTTGTGCATAAGCATTTTGGACACAAACAATAATTGTACAAGCATTCATGGCATTTTCCGGATAAATTGGTTTAGAAACAAAAATTATGGATTTATTTGGAATGTGTTACATGTGATTTGACAATTTTTATACATTTCAAGTATTTTAGAAATTTTTGGTTAATTATTTTTGAGTTGAAAATTTTAATTGAAGAGTCATATTATTATTTCGGAATTTTTGGTGAATTTTAGAAATTTTAAAAAAATCTTGGTATATTTTCGATATTTTGAAAAATTGTGGCGAATTAAAATTTTATTTGGAGACTATTAATAATATTTTGGAATTTTTAGAAATTTTAGGAATTTTTATGAAAATTTTGGGATATTTTTTTATTAAGAAAAAAATAAAATAAATAGACTAGTTAAATTGTGTCAAGTGGTAGCATTATATAGTGACACGTTTCAACCATGCAAAGTGCCATGATGAAGTTACCCTTTGCTGTTGTTTATTCACAGTGAAGGTTTTGACAAAAACAAAAACTCTTCTTACTTAGACATCACCAAAACCGGTCCTCATACATTGTTTTTTTCATTGATTCTTACTGTTGTTTGACCCACCGGAACACTTGTTGAATATTGTCCATTTGGAAATCCATATATTGCTTTGTTTCCATCTATCTTGGATTTTCCCCAACCACCGAAACTTGTCCTTCGATATCACTGCTGGAATTTTTCTGAATTCAAGTAAGTTGTGTTATCCGATTTACTAGATATTGTAAATGATTTTGATGATGATTTACTGTACAAATCAATACATGCATGAGAAGGTTGGCAGTAGAGTTTCAATGGATAATCTTGAGGAATGAGAGATGAAGGATTGGTGAATTAGATTAGTGCAGATTTAGTTTATTCACGCTGCTACGTTACCTTGTCGTGTACTGCATATGCATGTTAAAAGTGGAGTTAAATGAGTTTAGAGCTAAGTTTCTGGTGATACTATGATGCTAATGTAAAGAAACGAGTTTTTACTGATAAAGAATAAGTCAGAAAATTTGAAAAGTGCTGGAAACTAAGTTTACCCGAAATGTACTCTATTTTTGGTGTTAGTATAATTGTGTCTGTTATGTATGAAGCTAGGTGTTTAAGTGTGAATTCTGTATTTGTTTTACTTGTGTCTATTTTTAAGTGATCTCTTAGATAAATTAGTTAGTCATTAACGTAGAAAAGAAAAACATTTACGGAAGTGAGAAATGGCAAATATGGAGTTTGGGTTTTTGGATGTTTGATGTCTAGAGTTGTATTTTTTGCATTGCCTTGAAGTTATAATGAGTGTAAGAAGTGTTTAAGTTGGGAATAACAAAGAGAGAAGGAGTATGAAAAATTCTGGAAAAATTTATTTTTGAAAAAAATGACAGTAGAGAGAGAGAATGAAAATGTGGCATTTTGGATTTCTAAGTTTTGAAGTGTAAAGTTGATTATGATAGTATTTGGGAATGGAAATGATGGATAGATGAGTTTTGAAGTGAAGAAGTTTGAAAAGAAAAATGGAAGAAGAGTGAAGACAATTTTTGTTGTTTTCGTTAAAGAAGAAAAATTGGGTTGGTGAAGAAGAGGATAAATAGTGTTTGACGTTGGTGTTGACATGTAATTTTGAACTAGAGTTGTTTTATTGCATAGCTTGAGTTTTTGCTCATAACTTCTGCATCTAAACTCTAAATGACTTGAAACTTGGACCAATGGATTCCTAAGACATTTTTCTTTTTCTCTCCATAAAAATTGAGAGTTATCTGAATTGAATTGAAAGTGATTGATAGGATGAAAGTGTGGAAGTCTGCTGGAATGTTTTGAACTGGAACTTTTCATGAACATGCATCAAACATATTCAGTATACATAAATGAATTCTTAATCATGTAAAATAGTGATTTGTATATGTGTTAAATGTTATAAAAGAATGCATAGAACGACCACTTCCAGACATTGCCGGGACTTCCAGGCAATAAGCAAACAGGAGCAATTGTAAGTAATTTAGACGGTAAATTTTATGAGTAACCTAAGATGGTCTCACCTTAAATTGTTTTATTTATTACTGAATTAAAATTGATATTGATGAATGTGTACTAATTCCGGACATGAAGGTCCGAGGTACTGATTGATGAATGAGATATTGTTGTGTTCTGAATTCCGGACAATGATTGTCAGAGGCGTTTGATGCATGTTTATATCATTAGAAGTGCTTTTTCATGTGAATATGATTCACTAATTGTTTTACACATGTAATGTCTGAAATGACTTTGTTTGTTTTAAAACTGTTAAGTCCTAGTTATGGGTAAATAGGCATGCCTAGAAGGGTCTGCAGCTGCTTCTGTGACACTTCAGTGTCTGACACTTCGGTGTCTTATGTTATTGACACTTCGGTGTCTTCTGTTATTGAGACACAAGTCTCTTCTGTGATTTGATACCAATTATGGTATTTTCTGTTTAAGTCCCGTTACCCACTTCTGTTGACGGATTAACAGTCATTTGATTGTGTATTATGCTATATGTTGGATTTTGAAATAAACAAAATGATGTTTTGAACTGAAGGGATTTTTTTTCCTTCTTTGATACTCAGTTCTGTTAACTATGCAACTGTTCTGAAATTTAAATATCTGCTTGTGCTATAACTTGATTCAGTATGATTAATTGTCAAATTATGCATAGATTAGTTATTACTCACTAAGTTATATGCTTAGCACGGTGGATTTGCCCCGTGTAGGTTCTGAGCGACGTTTATAAAGACTGGGACAAGACAACCGCAATGGCCAATGGAGTCTGAGTGTTGTTGTGAAACTAATATAAAGACTGGGGCAAGACTGTGACACTTGTCCAATCATTGAGACTTTAACTAGTTTCTCATTTAATTAGTTCAGTCATTTCTAAATCTTACTCCAAATGTCTCCCAATTTCCAATATCATTTTCTCATAAATTCTAAAATCATCTCCAAATTTTCAAAGTCATTTTCTCAATAATTTCTAAAAATCATTTTTAGCAATTCTCCAATATCATTTATTTCTTATTTCTATTTCCTTTCATCAATTTACTCAACAAGTGGCATTTTTCCTAGTCTAATAATATTCAACATTTGCGGAATTTATTCCTAAAATTTACGAAAAATTCAAAGTCACTAAACACACTTTCCAATTAAATTTTTCAGTACACATAAACCACAATTCTCAATAAAATCACCTTTCACATATTTAAATCAATTATACCCGGAATGTCAATAAATGCATGTACAGTCATTTTAATGTCTGCAAAATTCAAATTCATGTGCGTGTATGTTAACAATATATGGATGAGCATGAAAATGCATTTTTTCTTAATCTCTCTTTGATCTCACATATTCTGGATTTTAGGGATCTAACCCTTAATATGGGAACGAGATGTTACATTTGTAATATAGCCAGGTAATAAAACAGTTTATCTTCCCTAGACAAATTATGAATGTCGAGCATCAAGGAAGTGAATGTATTTACGTAGTTTATGCCATTGTCTGGAGTAGCCTAGTTCCTTAATAAGGTTAGTGCAATTCTTTTAACATACCAACCTGTCAATTTGCCTAACCCAAAATTTCCTCAAGTCATTTTTAGGTCCTTGTAATAAATTCTTTAATCTAGTCAAGCCAAGTAAAGACTTGCATTATCTCATCTTCCAAAATTTGTCTCAGCCTATACTCAAGATGAGTCGGCCTTTCTTAAATAACATCCATGTTCTGTCCACCCACTATTTTGTGCCCAATTTATTTCCTGACCTTGCTATGGTACCAATTATTACAGGGGCTAGTTTAGAGGTTTTCCTAACACTTGAATCCCACTATAATTGCAATATGATAGCGCTTCTATGTTCTCAACCACAATATGTCAAATACCTAGAAGGCGTGACTTTTCACAAGCACTCGATGTGTCGTTTTAATAAAAAAAGGACACGAATCACGTTTAAGACAACATAATATTATTATTTATTTATGCAAAAAAGTGATACAACATAGGGTGAGACATCAGTTAGTCTCGAATACGCATACTACATATGTTTAAATAAACAACACAATAATTGTGAGAAGTTATGTAGCAGTTATGTTTTAACCAACACAACCTTTCAGACAAGACTTATCTATATGGCTTCCCAACAAATGTTATTAGTTATTATAAATTTATAATATAGGATTGGCTTGAAAAGCAGTTGGATTAACCCACATAATTGATTACTTGGCATAATTGATAACCGACAACCATTATAACTGTTGAAACTGGCATAACTGCCACTAATCCCTCATTGCTAAAATAATTTTGGTTGTTCCAAAATCCTTGTATGACGTTTCCTATTGATTATCTGAGTTCAAATCTTCAGTACCCTTTTTCCTGTGCCTGCACGTTCCAAGTAACATGTAACCATACAATAATTAAGAGAGAGAAAATTTAAATGGTTGAGATGTTGTTGGAATAGAGAGCACAGGGAAAAATGGTATAGAAGATTTGAAGCCTGATGATCTTGACTTTATCTAGGTTAGATCTATGCCTAAAGTCTCCAACAAAATGTGCTTGATGACATTAATAAGCTATCTTATTTTCCTTGGTAAAGCATCCCCTTATCGTGCTTGATCAATTTTGACTAGCAAATTACAAGTAGTTACTATTAACGTGGTCTGAAATAAACAACGATCTATGCTTAAAGTCTATGATCTAGACTTTAGCTAGGTTAGATCTATGCTTAAAGTCTCCATCAAAATGTGCTTGATGTCATCAATAAGCTGTCTTATTTTCCTTGGTAAAGCATCCCCTTACCGTGCTTGATCAATTTTGACTAGCAAGTTACAAGTAGTTACTAACAACGAGACTTACGCGACTAAAATAGTTCCTTTTTTAATACAAAACTATTATTGCTTAGTTGCTATTACTTTAATATTTAGCCGCCAAATCAATAGCTCAATTGATACAATTCTAATTTTATTTAAAGGTAAAAATACATAAATTCTCATTTAATTTAAGAAATATTAGAAAAAATTTCCGATATTTAACTTGAAAAAAATTCTTTCTAGCTTTTAGTTTTTCAGAAAAACTCTAATTTTAGACTTTGGATAAAAAATAACGATGAAATATATGTAGTAAAAACATTAGGAAGTGACTAATCAAATTTTATTTATATGATTTTTCAAATTAGTACTTAAACTCGAGCCAAACTAATTAAATATGATACAAACTAGTAATTTATTATAATTAAGAGCTGAGTTGAATTATCATATTAATGGCATTTGATTAGGACACATTTGATGTTCATATTACGTTATTTCGTTGCTATTTTTTAACCAAAGTCTAAGATAAGAGATAAAAATTAGAAAGAGTTTTTTTTTTAAATTTAAAGATCAGGGGAGTTTTTCAAAATTCTTAAACTACAGGGAGCTTATCCTTTATTTAATTTTAGAAGTAAAGAAGGCTTAGTAAAAAGCAAATAGGCATGCCATTCAGAAGGAAGAAATTACTCAGAGCAACTTGGAGAACCCTAGAGTGAAAAGCGAGTTATGTCTACAGTAGCCAACGAGTTATGTCTACAGTAGCAGGTTTTAAATCTCAGCTCTTCGACAGCTTCCATCATCTCACCACCCAACAGTGATTCCGGCTTCCCACTGCTATTGCTTTGTTTTCATGGTGAGTATCGTCATCAATATTGTCATAAAAAGAAGGAAAGATCCAGTCCTCCGAAAAGCTGGACACCACAGTAGCAGGTTCCAATTGCTCAGATCTTCGAAAGCTTGCATCGTCTCAAAACCCAACAGAGTTTCTGGCTTCCGATGCTCAAATCTTCGCCTAACCACCCACGCTAGTAAAGAGTCTCT
Organism: Erythroxylum pelleterianum; assembly: GCA_027563865.1. Taxonomy (NCBI): domain Eukaryota; kingdom Viridiplantae; phylum Streptophyta; class Magnoliopsida; order Malpighiales; family Erythroxylaceae; genus Erythroxylum; species Erythroxylum pelleterianum. Next base: position 9,131 of record JAOQMR010114411.1, read on the forward strand.
CGTTTGGGTCTACTAGTTTTAAGTGCAGAAACTATGAGGATCCTCTTTTCTTTTGTTAGAAAGGTCAGTCTGGACCGATCTGGTTAATACACAGTGAAAAGGTAGAGGCTAGTGCTAAAGTATCGAGAACAGACTTTTCATCGAGGCGAGAAACCCAGATGGAAGCTTGCGGAAGAAATGAAGGTTTCAGTTCTTCCGAGGTGGGACAACCGCCAGGCCCTGATTTAGTGGGTTTTACGTTTGTTGATCCCATTTTGTCGGCTACCGCTGAGTTGCATGCACGGATGTCACTTTCTTTCCGCGATTGTTTGGTAGGGCAGTCATCTAGGGCAAAGTCCACTCCTTCGGTAGGTCCGAGTTCATCTTTTGATCTTTGTAGTAAGTGGATGGGAAAAATTCGTTTAGAGTATGAAGGGAATGATTACTTGCGCCCAATGGTTCTGGTTGATGATGATATTGTCCAGGAGGTTAGTGGTAAGTGGAAAGATACTCTCATTGTTAAAGTTTACGGGCGGTCTATTAATTTTACTTATTTGGAAAACCGGTTGACCTTGCTTTGGAAACCTTCGGCAGAATTAGATATTATTGATTTGGGGTTTGGTTTTTACCTTGCTAAATTTGAAGTGAAGGAGGATATGTTGCGCATTGTGTCCGATGGTCCTTATATTATTGGAGGTTAGCCGTTGTATATTCAAAAGTGGAAGCCTAGTTTTCAGCCCTCTACGGCTAGAATTTCCTCGATGGTTACTTGGGTGCGTTTTATTGAATTTTCAATGGAATTTTATAGTGATGAATTCCTATTTGCCACGGCTAGTGCTGTTGGAATGCCCATTAAGGTGGATAGGCAGACGTCTATGGCTACTAGAGGACGCTTTGCTAGAGTTTGTATGGAATTGAATCTTGACCAACCTCTTGTTCCTAAGGTTTTTTATTAGTGGTGCATGGCGACATATAGAGTATGAAGAAATTTTAGGGGTCTGTTCAAGGTGTGGTCGTGTCAATCATCGTCTTGAAAATTGTACGGAGGTGGTAGTTCTAGTGACGACTGGGGCAGAGAATGCTGGTGGAGCTACGGATATAGCGATGGTTGATGATAGTTCAAATTCTAAAGAAGATGTCTTTGGCCCATGGTTGGTTGCACAGCGTAAACAAAGGCATAATGTTAGAAGTAAGTCTTCTTCTATTTCTCAGGAGAAGAAAGTATCTAACGCTACTACTGGCTCTCGATTTGACTCTTTACGGGTGGAGGATAGAGTGGTTGTCAAGGCGGATAAGGGCTCGGTTGGGTCTGGCAAGAGGATTTCTAGTGTTAGTGGGACTATGGGTCCAAGAGATAAAGGTAAGAAGCCTGTGGTGGTTAAAAGGGTTGGGAGGTCTGGTGGTGAGAAGGGTCAGTTTCAGAATGAGCCTGTTGTGAGTAAGCCTGTTTCCGAGGGTCCAATGGTTGTAATTCGGAGAAAGGAGGCTTTGGAGGTTGGACAACGTTCTGGGCCGAACGTAGAGGGTATGGTGTCGGATGCATCTGACTAGATCTTGGTCGGGATGACTCAGGTTCTTAGCTTTCCGTCAAAAGGGGTGCCTGTGTTGCCGATGATTGATAATGTTGGTGATAGGATAATGGCACAATTTGTTTCAAATGAACCGAAACCTCCTGACCCCATTGCTGGTAACGTCATTGGGTGTAAGGAGCCAGTGGTAACATCGGAAACTTTGGTCAACAAAGTTGACTGTGCGGTGACGGATGCGGTTTTGTCATAGACCGATGATATTATTTCAGAGGACAATGGGGATTGAGGTGGTCGCTGTCGGAGTCGAAGCCCACCTAGAAAGTTGTAAGATTCTGGTTTTTTCTTTTAATATATTTTTAATGGATTTAAAAATAATTTAGGACTTGTGGTGGGGCTGTGAAGCGAGGTTTTTTGACCCATGTAAGAGAATTATATCGTCGTTATTGTCTGAATATTCTATGAAAAACCGAAGGGGGTTAATTATTTCGCAAACTTTTCGCAAACTTATTTGGCACTCACAAAATAAAATCAAGCAAAGCCGAAATAGTAAAAACACTAGAAATTTGGTAACGCAGTTCGGCACACCTTGCCTACATCTGCGGGCCCTCACCCAGCTTAATAACTTTCACGAAGGTATAATAGATTTACCCAAGGCTTTACTGGCCGACATCATTCAACCCTTGGCACTATCACTCAACCTCACTTTCCGTGAAAGAATTTCACACCTAATAGTACGACCGCCTTGTACTAACCTCAACAGAGGATTTTTCTCAACACTCTTTTGAAACAAGAACAGTAACCAAATCACTCAAGAAAATAAT
>JAOQMR010114472.1:0-11457 GCA_027563865.1 Erythroxylum pelleterianum
TAATCCTAAAGCCCAATCTTCCAAAGCCCTTATTCTCTTCTTCTTTTATTAATAAGCCCAGTACTAATAATCTAATTTTAATTCTAATACTTTAATTAAATTCTAATTTAAAATTCCCCTTTTTTAATACTACTAAAATAAATAAGACTCATCTTTAAAAAATATTAAAACAATTTAAAAGCAATAATTAGGTAATAACAAAAGAAAAATAAATAATTAATTAAAATAAAAGAAAAATTTTCGGGACCCAACATTAACAATGTGAATAATTCATTTTAACACATTTTGGTGACATTTGTTGCAGTTTCTATATTTTCTATTGGTGCTCTGTCATTATCATCCTGTTCACATACTTTCAGAACATCCGTCTGCACTTCGGTTGAGGTTAGTGAATTAGTGTTAGTGATAATTTCTATTGAACTACATTAAATTTGGGAATGTGTTTTTCGAATGAACTTCGGGTTATCATTGTGGTCATATAGGATGAGTGTGTCTTATAATGTGTGAATTTCCAATGACCTTAAATTGTCAATAAGTTATTGCATTGATTCTTAATCCGTCATTATTAGCTTCTCTTTACTTCTCATTTGCAAATTTAAACACGCATTATTTTGAAAAGTAGCTATATGTGTCAACAATGAATTACAATATGTATATATGCATATATTGATTAATACTTATTATATTTTGCAACACTAAATAGTTAATATATGACGTTTAATTATTGAAAATATCTGCTCATATATATGTTTGACTATAAACATATATGTGAGATTTTTAGTATAGGTTCATTATTTAGATGTGAACCCATAAACTGTAACCCAAAATCCGTTAGGTTTGGTCCTGTTAGTCTTATCGGTGGAAAATACGATGAGCCTAGGAGTCACAACCAAAACTTGTTGTGCCGATCAGAAGTCTTATCATAGATGTCTAGTACTGTTTGTAGGACTTGAATGATACTAACACATGATTCACTGTACAAAATTAACAGTTTTGCAAATAGGAGTTATGTTGATAGATCTTGGATGCATAGACGATTAACTCATGATGGTTATATTAATCCTGAATTTGTTGTCGGACTTGAAGCTTTCATTACTTTTGCATGTTCTCAACCTGCATATATGAATGGGCCGAAGATCAGATGTCTATGTAGAAAGTGCAAACATAACTGTTTCCTTCCTAGTGATGAAGTTAAGGGGCATCTGCTGAGAAAGAGGTTTGTCCCCAATGATTTTGAGTGGACACGACATGGGGAACCCGACATTTGTAGCACCTCAAGGGATAATCAAGCAGAATCGTCAATCAACTTCAATGAGTTTGAAGGGGACTAGGAATCAGAACAAATTATTAGGATGAGACTGAAAATCCGTACATACAAATGGTATATGATGCAAGTTGTAATACCTTTGAGCACAATATGGAAAATCTTGAAGAAGATCCTAACCCACAGGCAAAACAGTTTTTTGACTTACTTCAGTCAGCAGACTAAGATTATGGCCACATTGTGAGACAATGACCTCATTGTCTTCAATTGCGTGAATATTGAATGTCAAGTCTGAAGGTCATATATTGGACCGAAGTTTTGATAAAATTCTTAAGTGGTATAATGAATCATTGCCTCCTGATCATACAATGGTTGATAGTTTTTACGACATGAAAAAACTTATTCGAGGTCTTGGTTTGTCTGTGGAGAAGATTAATTGCTGCAAATTGGGGTGCATGTTTTATTGGGGAGATGATGTCGAATTAGAAGATTGCAAAATTTGTGGTCAACTAAGGTTCAAGCCTAGAAAGCGTTCAATGAAACAGAAATTAGTACCCTAAAAGTGAATGTACTATTTCCCTCTAACTCTGAGACTACAAAGACTCTATGCTTCTGATGTAATTGCATCGCACATGAGATGGCATCATGAACTTGAACAGGAAGATGGAATAATGAGTTATCCTTCAGATGCACTAGCATGAAACATTTCAATGACACTTATCCTGACTTCGCATCAGAAAGTCGAAATGTAAGGTTGGGGTTGTCGACGGATGGTTTCAAACCTTTTGGTCAATCTGGTCAGCAATACTCATCTTGGTCAATAATAATAACTTCGTATAATTTGCCTCCATAGATGTGTATGAAGGACGCATACATGTTCTTGACAGTGATTGTGCCAGGGCCTTCAAGTCCGAAGCATAAAATCGATGTTTACTTACAACTATTGATATCAGAATTGCAGCATCTTTGGGCATATGTTCATACATATGATGTGTCTAAGAAGCATAATTTTGTATTGAGAGCAGCATTGATATGGACTATTAGTGATTTTCTTACATATTCCATGTTGTCTGGATGAGTCATAGCAGGAAAACTGGGTTGCCCTTATAGTGGTAACGATTTTGATGTCTTTTATCTTTCGAACGGGGGCAAAGTGTGTTGGTTTGACAATCACAGGAAATTTCTCCCAACAGATCATCCATTTAGATGCAATAAATAAAAGTTCACTAAGAATAAGATGGTAAAAACACCTCCTCCACCTTACAAATCTGATGAAGCGATTTTGCAGGAAGTTGATGAGTTAGGTTTGCTAAAAGTAATAAAATTTGAGGCCGATGAAGTTAACACAACCATCAGTAAAAACTTTGGCTGGAGAAAACGAAGCATATTCTGGGATTCGCCATATTGGAAAACGAATTTGATACGTCATATTCTAGATGTGATGCATATTGAAAAAACCTTTTTTGACAATTTGTTCAATACCATCATGAACATTGAAGGGAGGACAAAAGACAATGCAAAATCACAAGTTGATTTGTAACTTTTTTGTAGAAGGAATGAGTTACATCAAGATCCTTGCACCGGGAAATATCTGAAAGCATGTTACACTTTGGACAAAAAACAAAGGAAAATATCATGTAAATGGTTGAAAGGTCTAAAGTTTCTCAATGGCTATGTTTTAAACTTAGCAAGGTGTGTTAATATGAGGAAGTACAAATTAGTCGGTTTAAAAAGTCATGATTTCCACATGTTTATTCAAAAGCTAATTCCAATCGCATTTCGGGAGTTGTTATCGACTAAGGTTTGGGAGGTGATAACAGAAATAAGTTTGTTCTTCAAAAGTTTAACTGCATCCCAAATCAAGTTAACTGAAATGGAAATCCTTCAAAGGGAGATTCCAGTTTTATTGTGCAAGTTAGAAGGAATTTTTTCGCCAAGCTTCTTTGATTGTATGGAGCATTTACCCATGCATTTACCGTACGAGGCACAACTAGCTGGTCCAGTTCAATATCGATGGATGTATCCGTTTGAGAGGGCATTCAAATTCAAATTATTGTAATTGACGTAATTACGACATATTTTAACAATTAAATTTTAATAACCATATTTGTGTTAATATAGTTATTTACATCATTTGAAGAATAATGTCAAAAACTAGGCTAGAGTTGAAGGTCCCATATGTAATGCGTATTTGGTGGAGGAAGCCGGTACATTTTGTGGACATTATTTTGAGCCACATGTGCACACCATAGAAAGAAAAGTTTCTTGTAATGATGATGGGGGACGAACGACTAATGCTGAAGGTAACTTATCCATTTTCACATTTCCTGGGTGGGCATATGGACGTGCAACAAGAAGAATGCTAACAGAGCAAGAAACTGAGGCTGCCCATGCTTACATTTTATTGAATTGTTAAGAGGTTCAACCGTTCGTTCAGTAAGTTAAACATAATACCCAATGATTCAAATATTGTCTTGTTCATAACTAAAAAACATAATACTATTATTAGATTATACAAGGCATTGTTATGTGACATCATGCCGGATAGCACACAGGATGAATCTAGTAATGAGGTTGGAGGACACTTTACAGGATGGTTCGACAGATATGTAAGTTTCCAGTTATATAGATAAGTCAGTATGAATTATAACAATTATGTATACAAATAACATTATACTTATTGATATATATTTGATTTTTATGTAGGCCGTAGAAAATCTAATAGACAACCAGTTCATTTCTGTTATTGTGAAGGAACCTTTGCGAACTGTTAAATCGTATCCGATGTATTTCTGTAATGGATATAAATTTCATACAGAATATCATGGACGTAGCATGGAAATAATAAATAGTGGAGTTTCCATACTAGGCGAAGTTATGGATTACTACGGTAAAATTATTGAGATACTTGAAGTTGAGTATCCTGCGTTGCCAATCAAGCAAACTGTGATATTTAAATGTGATTGGTTTGACCCGACTCTAAATGTTGGAACAAAAGTCCATAGCAGATACAATCTTGCTGAAATCAACAGCCGAAGAAGATTGCGACAATTTGAATCTTTCATGTTGGCTATGCAAGCCAAACAGGTATGTTATGCCCCTTTTTCCAACTTACGATGTGATAAGTCAGATTGGTTGGCGGTTTGCAAAGTTAACCTAGAGGTGTTTTTAAATCACATGGCAAAGGAGAAAAGAGAAATGAAAGTGATCTGTTCCAGGATGATGCTTATTTTATAAATGCATCTAGCACATATGATGACTATGAACCTTTGAACGATCCATCAAACGAATATGTTGACATTTCATCTGGACATGAGGAGGAGGATCAGGGATCAAATGACGAGCTGAAATTTAAATTTTATTCTTCAAAAAATGAAGATGATTGTAATTTACAATTAAGTGATGATAGCGATTAATTTGTATTTGTCTGTGAACATGTTATTGAACAACGAAAGTCATATCTAACTTTTCAATATCTTGTTTCAATTATTTAATTAAACTTCTTAATCAAGGAATGTCGACATAGCATATGGTTCCAGATGGTAGTAATTCATTTCGTTGAGAGGAATATAGCAAAATTATCCCTGCCAAAGGATTAGACAATGCAGGACAAATGTCAAGTACTTTAACTAATGAGCGTTTGCCTTCTATGGCCGATCTTCTGCTCCAAGGTGTATAGTATGATCTGAACAATGTCAATTTCCTTATTATACTAGTCTAATTTCCTTTTATGGAGATTTAAACTTTATTAACATTCGATGGTATAAACCACGTGTTTCAAGCTTGCATGCATCTCCAAGATGACATGTATGCTGAAGGAGGCGGGAGCAATGAGATAACAGTAGATGAAGGAGGCCGGAGCAATGACACAATGGTCGATTTGGGAGGCGGGAGCAATGAAACAACAGTTGATCTGGAAGGCGAGAACAATCACCCAACGATCAATTTTGAGGGCGGGAGCAATGACATAACGGTTGATTTGGGATTAGGGAATGCCGATGTTTTGGGACCCTTGCCAATTCCCCACAGCTCGTCACAAAATTCACATGCAAATTACTTTTCCTGATAGATTCCTTTTATCGCTTTATAATCTAACAATATGTAAGTGAGTTTTGATTTATGTTGTAGGTAAACTGTTCCCTACTGTTTCATCTACAAGTTTAGCGATAGCAGAAAGGCTGTCGGAAGAAGGTGTTAATAACTTTCAATAAGAGGGAAGAACCTTCACTGTTTCCATTGATGCTTTCTTCAATGCCAGGACCCTTCTCAGGAATCCACCCATCGGGGACTCATTTACGTTCACTGACTCTCATGTCATATGGAATCCCAAAACATAATAATTTCATTGTGCTATATTTGAGCAATACTGGTTGCTAACTTGTGAAACTTACTACTGTTGGTCTTTGGCTGTAACGCTTATCGCATAATTGATTTCAAAGTTTGTGATTAATGTTATTCAACAAATTGTGATATACTATTATAACTTTTATGGAAATCATTATACTAGTTAAAATGTTTATATTGCAACAAAATTGTCTGACAGTGAATATCAGGGTAGTAATATGGGACCAAAGAGACAACGGGAAGTTATGGGGCTCAGGTTCAGAGGGATGTTCGGTGGTATTTACTCTGAGGGTGGACCATCAGAGTCTCGAGCTGCAATGGAGTCACCACCTCCACTTGCAGGGCCTCCAAATGTTGTTGTTGATCGGTCATCAACTATTGGTCCAGATGGAGCACCACCTAGCATTACCCCTTCATCCACTTTACCAACAGCAGATGAAGAAGGAGACCGCCTGTAACATCCCGGTTCCATCGGGAAGGGTAATATGGGAATTTTGAGAGATCAGTGAGGGGTTAGAAAATGGTATTTTTTATTCATGCATTGTGTGACATATTTCTAATGTGATAAATGACATTGTTGCACATGAAATGATGGTACATGCATACATTGACGAAAGTGTCGATCGCCTCTGTATTGGGATGAGGAAGGCTTGAGAAGGATTGAAGGTCCAGAATTGATACAGGATACCGTAGACAAAGTTCAGTTGATCCGAGTTCGAATTAAGGCAGCCCAGAACAGAGATTGCGAGTGATTGGCTTGAGAGGACCGAGAGGCCTGATGAGAGGTTCGATTATGTAGTGTCCTTGGTTCAAGGCCTAGCATATAAATGGTGGAAGACTGTTCCAGGCAGCACCACCAGGCCTTACTAGTTGAAGTGGGAAGACTTCTTAAGGGTCTTCAGAGATAATTTTATGCCCAAAGACTATTTAGATATGAAGATGCAGGAATTTCTGGAGTTGAAGCAGGGGAGAATGTCAGTGGCAGAATATGAGGTGCGTTTCAATGATCTGATGGGGTATGCCACTGTCATAATTCCTTTGGAGATAGACAAGTGTAGGAGATTTGAGAATGGGTTGAACATGGAAATCAGGACTAGATTGGCTAGATCTGATATGGGGACATTTGTGGAATTGAGAGTTGCTGCTGTCAGAGTTGAGCAGCTAATGAAAACAAAGAGAGCTGAGTCTGGGCAGGTGTCGCGAGGAAAGAGGCCCAGTGAGAGTCAGGGCAGTTATGGCCGAGGCTTTAGTAAGCGTCAGACCAGAACATTCAGATCATCTGGTGGCTTTAGGCAGTCTGGGTTTGGCCAGAGGGGCAGGTTTCCCCAGGCTGGTAGTGGAAGAGGGGCAGGACAGAATCAGTTTCCAGTTTGTGAGTATTGTGAAAATAGGCACAGTGGTGAATGCTGGAGGTTGTCTGGAGCTTGTCTCAAATGCGGCTCCATAAATCATCAAGTGAGAGATTGCCCAGCTACTTTGGGAGTGCATTCTGCTGTCAGTGGTAGATCAGGGAGTAATTCGACAGTACAGCAGAGCAGAGGTGGTGGACCTGGACAGAGAGGTAGAGGAGGATTCAGAGGAAGAGCAGGGAGTTCTTCAGTGAGGTCTGAGGGGCGGGGAAGTCAACCGCAATCCCAGGCCAGAGTCTATGCCATGACAAGGCAGGAGGCCCAAGACTCTCCAGAAGTAGTAGTAGGTGCGCTTCTCATTTATAATTTTGAAGCTTATGCACTGCTAGATCCAGGGTCTACTCACTCTTTCATCGCACCGCATCTGGCATTTAGATTGCATTGGGATAGAGAGCCCCAAAAGTATGGCTTAGAAGTGAGTATGCCTATAGGTAGTACCACAGTTATAGGAGAGATTTGTAAGGGATGTTTGATTAGGATTGATCAGGCTGAGTTGAAAGCAGATCTGATCATGTTGCAATTGAGGGAAATAGACGTGATATTAGGCATGGATTGGCTCACTGCTCATAGGGCAATTATGAACTGTTATACCAAGGAGGTAATTCTGGAATCTCCTGGTCAGCCTAGGACAGTATTTCGAGGAATTAGCCAAGCAGTGCCAGCTAGAATGATCTCCTTTTTGAGTGCATTGAGGTTAATTTGGGGAGGATGTGAGGCTTATCTGGCTCACATCATTGACACTAGGGCTTAACAGAGTGTGAGAGATATTCCAGTGGCTAGGGAGTTTTTGGATGTGTTTCCTGAAGAGTTGCCTGGTTTACCACCGGATCGGAAAACGGAGTTCACAATAGATCTAGTTCCAGGTGCTGCGCCTATATCCATTTCTCCATATAGGATGGCACCTGTAGAACTGAAGGAGTTGAAGTCTCAGCTGTAGGAATTATTAGGAAATAAGGCCCAGTGTGTCACCATGGGGAGCTCCAGTGTTGTTTGTAAAGAAGAATGATGGAATCTTGAGGTTATGCATTGATTATAGGCAACTAAATCGGGTGACGGTGAAGAACAAATATCCGTTGCCTAAAATTGATGACTTACTTGATCAATTGCAGGGAGCTCAGGTGTTTACTAAGCTAGATTTGAGATCAGGATATTATCAGTTGAAGATAGCTGAAGCTGATGTACCTAAGAGTGCTTTCAGGAGCAGGTATGGGCACTTCGAGTTTCTAGTGATGCCGTTTGGATTGACAAATGCTCCGGCAGCTTTTATGGATCTGATGAATAAGGTATTTTAGCCCTACCTTGATAGGTTCGTGATTGTGTTCATTGATGATATTTTGGTGTATTCAAAGAATGAGGAAGAGCATGTCGAGCATTTGAGGATCATTTTATAGATTATGCGAGAAAGGCAACTGTATGCCAAATTCAGTAAATGTGAATTCTGGTTAAATCAGGTGGTGTTTTTAGGTCATATAGTAACAGGGGATGGCATACAAGTTGATCCAATGAAGATAGAGGCAGTGATGAATTAGGAAGTTCCAAGAAATGTATCGGAGATCCGAAGTTTTCTAGGATTAGCGGGTTATTATCGAAGATTTATCGAGGGGTTTTCGCTGATCTCGGCCCCTCTGACAAAATTGTTGAGGAAAAATGTGGTGTTCAGATGGAATGAGGAGTGTCAGAAGAGCTTTGAGGAGCTCAAACATCGGTTGACTACGGCACCGGTGTTAACTATTCCATCGGGAAGCGGTGGATTCGTAGTGTACAGTGATGCTTCACATCAAGGATTGGGATGTGTGTTGATGCAGCATGGCAGGGTGATTGCCTATGCATCGAGGCAATTAAGGCCTCACGAGATTAATTATCCAGTTCATGATCTAGAGCTTGCTGCAGTGGTTTTTGCTCTCAAGATTTGGCGATATTTCTTATATGGAGAAACTTTTCAGATATTTACCGATCATAAGAGCTTGAGGTATCTGTTAAGTCAAAGGGAATTGAATTTGAGACAGAGGAGATGGATTGAACTTCTAAAAGATTATGACTGTACTATTGAGTACCATCCAGGGAAACCCAATGTAGTGGCTGATGCTTTGAGCAGAAAATCTAATGTCAGTGCAGCTCAGATACAATTAACGAGGTTACCTCATCTGATCTCTTTGAGAGCTTTGAATGTAGAGTTGAACTTGGAGCAAAATCAGGCTTTGATGGCTACTTTGAAACTGAGGCCAGTGTTACAGGACAATCAAAAAAATGCAAGGTAAAAATCCCGAAATGGTGAAATTGATTGATAAAGCAAAGGCAAACCCGGATTCTGAATTTGAAGTAAGGAATGAGACCTTGTGGTTGCAGTAAAGGCTTTGTGTGCCTAATGTAGATGATTTAAGGAAGGAAATTCTAGAAGAACCTCATTTGGCTGCCTATGCTATGCATCCTGGTACTACCAAGATGTATAACACATTGAGGCAACATTTTTGGTGGCCTGGAATGAAAAAGCAAGTGGCTGAATTTGTGTCGAAGTGTATCACTTGTCAGCAGGTGAAAGCAGAGCACCAGGCTCCAGTAGGGAAGTTGCATTCGTTGCCCATTCCGGAGTGGAAATGGGAACGGATCACTATAGATTTCATTATGGGGTTGCCTAAGACTCCGAGGCAGCATGATGTGATCTGGGTCATAGTGGATCGGCTGACTAAATCGGCTCATTTCTTGCCAGTGAGAGAGAATAACTCACTTGATCAGTTAGCCTGGAAGTATATGAATGAAGTGGTAAGATTGCATGGTGTTCCAATCTCAATAGTATCAGACAGAGATCTCAGGTTTACATCGAGATTTTGGAAGAGTTTGCAGGCTGCTTTGGGTTCTAAATTGAACTTCAGTACAACATTTCATCCTCAAACAGATGGGCAAAGTGAAAGGACAATTAAGACTGTTGAGGACATGCTTAGAGCCTATGTATTGGATTTTAGAGGAGCTTGGGATCAGTACATTGCATTGATAGAATTTGCTTATAACAATCATTATCATAGTAGTATTGGAATGGCCCCTTATGAGGCGTTATATGGACGAAAGTGTCAATCGCCTCTGTATTGGGATGAGGAAGGCTTGAGAAGGATTGAAGGTTCAGAATTGATACAGGATACCGTAGACAAAGTTCAGTTGATCCGAGGTCGAATTAAGGCAGCCCAGGATAGACAAAAGAGTTATGTGGATCAACACGGACAGGATATAGAGTATAATGTTGGAGATAAAGTGTTCTTGAAAGTGCCACCATGGAAAGGAGTTTTAAGATTCGGGAAGAAGGGCAAGTTGAGCCCTAGGTTCATTGGTCCATATGAGATTATTGAAAGGATCGGACCTTTAGCTTATCGATTAGCTTTACCGAGTGATATGGCTCAGTTGCACAATGTGTTCCATGTAAGTATGCTCCGAAGGTATAGGTCGGATCCAACTCATGTGATTCCGACTCAAGAGATAGAGATTGCTAGTGATTTGAGTTATGTAGAAGAGCCGATCAAGATTATAGGATCGCGGTCTAAACAGTTGAGAAATCGGATTATCCCATTGGTGAAAGTCCTGTGGATGAGGAAGCGACTTGGGAGACAGAGGAGCATATGAGGCGTCAATATCCTCATTTGTTTGATCACTCAGGTAAGAATTTTGAGGACGAAATTCCTTTTTAGGAGGGGAGAGTTGTAACATCCCGGTTCCATCGGGAAGGGTAATATGGGAATTTTGAGCGATCAGTGAGGGGTTAGAAAATGGTATTTCTTATTCATGCATTGTGTGACATATTTCTAATGTGATAAATGGCATTGTTGCACATGAAATGATGGTACATGCATACATTGACATTCCCAGTTTAACTGGATTAACTGTAATTGATTGAGAATCTCGAGAATTCGGGGTTATTAATTGAGAAAAAATTATTTGGAGAGTTTCATTAGTGATTTTCTAATATTAGAGAATTTCAGTAAATTTTCTGTAATTTTTCGAGGTTAAAACCCGGACTAGGAAAAATGTCGGGCGTCAGACCAAATTGATCAAGGATAGGAGAATTCTTTATCAATGGTATTGAATTATGGACATATGGCTGTAGGGATTATTGGACAAGTGTTAAGTGTTGGGATTTGGGGCTAGAAATGATTAAATTAAAAGGATTGAATTAGGGCTTGACACATGGCTTAGTAATAGCCATGTACTTAATTAATTAACCTAATTGTATATGTTCTTGAAGCTTCCTTCTTCTCACCCACGACACTCATCTATTGGAAGCCATCTTTGGAGCATTTTCTTCTTTTATTTTCGTGGATCACTCTTCTTCTTCCTCATCTTGAATTTTTCTCTCTTGAAACCTAGTGATCCTCTCTCTCTTGTGCTTTCATCCTATGCTTCTTGTCACCTTGTTCTTGCTTGCTTGCTTTGAACTTACTTCTCTCACCTTGGGAA
>JAOQMR010114537.1:0-11453 GCA_027563865.1 Erythroxylum pelleterianum
CAGATTCTGAATTATCCTAGTGAAAATGAAGCTTTAATGGAATCGCCTACGGATGAAGAAATTATTCAAGGAGTAATGGGTATGAAAGATGATGACAATCAAGATCAAGATGATGACAATGCTATGCCACATGCTTCTCCAAAAGTAGCTTTTCTTACCGTAGAGACTTTGAAAAGTTACTTGCTTCAAAATGAGAAGAATGTGCCGAATGTAGTTTATGCACTCCAAAAAGTTAAAAATGAAATTGAATTCAGTTCACATGAAAAGAAGAATCAATTGATTATAGATACATATTTTAGGAAAGCATAAAATATGAAATAAAAATTGTTTAGAAAGTGTTTTATTTTATTAATTATATATGTAATTTTCATCCTTATTTAATGAATTATTATTTTATATTTTCATTGGGCCTCAAGGAATTTTTTAAAACTATTATCTTATGCATTTAGCGAAATTATTATTTTATCCCATTGATTCAAGTTAAGATCGGAGAAAATTACTATTTATTTGAGATTATTAATTTATTAAATATTTATTTATCGAGATTTTATTATATTATGGTTAGAATTGTTTGTTTTGAAACGCTAAAGTTAAAGTTGTTAATTGATAAGAAATATAGGGGCAAAAGTAACCCTTTTCCCCAAAAGTAATACGAACTAAACGATCAACACAAGTACCTCTCATGTTCGGAACGCACATCATCTTAATTAGTTTTTTTTAAATAACCATCTTGATTAGTTAATAATTAAATACGTACACAGTTTTTTTTTTCAGAATGAAATACGTACGTACACAGTTGCATCGACACGTTGCAGAATTAAAGCTGGAACACGCGCATGTGAAAATGTCGACATTCACTCTCTCTCTCTCCCCCCGTATATATACATAATACATGTATACACAATGTCCTGTTTCTTGGTCACTCTGTCTTCTCTCTGTTTCCCCTTTTTTTTCTTTATTTCCCAGTTTCTGTTTCCTTCTCACGATACCACGATCTTGAAAGGGTCGTTCCATTTTGTTAAGATTTGAGTGAAAAATGTCTTAAATACCAGGTTTTGACTTCAAGGCCTCAACTTCAAATAAAATCATCGATTGTTTGCGGTTTCTGCTTTGTTACTATTTTTTTAATCTTTATTTTTCTCCAAAGTCAAATGATATTTTGGAATCTTGAATTCTGTTGCTTGCTTTGGATTGAGGGGTTCTGAATTTGACTATTAAGAGTTGAATGCTGCAAATTTTGTTCATGGGCATATGAAACATGTATAGGGCACCGATGTTTGCTTCGTTTATGTGGGAAGGGTTTCTTTTTATTTGTCATTTAAAGCAATGTGAGATTCGATGAAGTTTGGATATGGAAGATATATGCATCATTTTGTAGTACTTGGTTGTTTTATCAAAAGGAGCTTCAAGCCTGTGTTCTTAGCAGCAATTATTTGTCTTGTTTTTGCCATTGGATGAATTGGCTAACTGATATGGTTCATTTTCTTTGACAGATTTGATCTTCACTTGCTTGTTACTTCGGATTTTCATTATTTTTTAGGTCAAGATCCCACATTGTGCTTACGTTTTTATTTATTTCTGAAAAAGGGGTACGCTTTTCTCCTTGTATATTTTGCGTCTTGATTTTAAAATATTTTGAGTTAGTGGATTTTGTTTAAGATGTGCTTTTTTTCCCCCCTTCTGTTCTAGTCCTGTGAAATTAAAAGCACATCCTTTAATGCTCTACTGGCAGGTTCTTTTTTCTTGTACCTTTAATATAAAATGTCTTCTCCAAGCAAGAGGAGGGAGATGGACGTCATGAAGCTGTAAGTTCTATTCGTTATTAGTATATGCATTTTGGATTACTTCATTCAGTTGAAATAATTGAAATGGAAGATTCGTGTTTAGACCTTGTTAGATATACGTTATACTAAGTTTCATGCTTATGGGAGAAGGTAGAAATTCAGCGTTGTGGACGGAAGTATTATCCGTGAAATGCACTAGTAGTGTCAGAAAGAGTGATAAGAGTTCAAAACTATCAAGAGCACAGGTGCATTGTTGTTAAGGAGCTGAAGTTGTATAAAAACTATTCTTAGGTTTACTGCTTGTGGTTTGGACTTGTTATTTGCAGTTCTTGGCTTGTTCAGTGCAAGATTTCAGATATTGTCACAACTGGTGACTGCCCTGTGCGTGGATCATGTGGTTCATGTTATCCTTTTGTCCTCAATTCTGATGCTTTGCAATGGATTCCTGATTTATCTCCTTGTTTCTTTTCATCATAAGGACTTCATCCTTTTATATCCAGTAAACGATTGTTATTTTGCAGAATAACCTTTTTTACCAAGATCTGCAGCTGCTTTCTTGCTCAAGTTATTGATAACAATTCTCTTTTGAGTTGATTCTGAGCCGTCATATTCATGGTTCCAGGATGATGAGCGATTACAATGTGGAGACAATAAACGATGGATTGATTGAATTTAATGTGGACTTTCATGGTCCTAAAGGAAGTATGTATCTTCAGATATGGTGCATTTTCCTTCTCGTTTGACATCTATCTTACTAGTTGTTTCCTTTCTTTGGTGAACTTAGTTTGTATATGGTGCTCTCCATTTGTGCTTTCTCCTTCCATGTCTCTCATTGCTTGTTTGTGTGTGCATGGTTGAAACTAATGTATGAACCATCGAATATTGTAAATGCTTGGGATTACATTTAGAACAACTTTTGTCTCAAAGTGGGTTGCATGAAAGCATCTCTTTTGGTATTTGGTTAATATTTCAGGATCATAATTATGGAAAAGAAACATCTCAAAATCATGGTTTTGGAGAAGGATCTTTTGCATACATTTATCAGATCATGGTCTAAAGAAAGCGATTGTAATACAAATACTAATTTGTTATCTTTTTTGCTCTTGACAAGGTTCTTAAGGTTGTTTGTTTCTATTTTTATTTTTGATTTTCTGTTTTTGTCTTCAATTTCAATTAAAAAAACTTGCTTGTTTGAGTTTTTAGTTTCTATTTTTTGTTTTGGTTTCTTCCAGTATCATAACTTATGAAATAAATATTTTATAAGAGATTAAATATTTTTTTAATTTTTTATTTATAAAAAATAATTTATCTTTAAATTTTATATAATATGTAATTATTATCAGTAATAAAAATATAATTACATTGACATTAATGATTAAAGAGGTTTTTGTTTTTATTAAAAATCACAGAAACTAAAAACAGTAAAAGAAAACTAGAGACTACAACATAAAACCCAAAGTGAAACTAGACAGTACAAATAGAATTGAAAATAAACGGTCCTAGTATATGCAATATTGTTTTAGGGTTTAGAATGGTATTTTGTCCTTTTTAGCTGTTATATATCTATTGTTAAAACAGTTTTGCTGAACACTATAGGCTTGATTCTAGTTGATTTTACAGCACTTTTTGTGAAGAATTTCCAAACAGTTATTCTTTTTTCATGTGAAAGCTTATGAAATTTTACATTAACTTCTATATTTTTTGACTTATATGATTGTGACTCTCCAAGGTCTCTATGAAGGTGGAGTTTGGAAAATCCATGTTGAACTTCCTGATGCTTATCCATACAAATCTCCTTCTATTGGATTTGTGAACAAGATATTCCACCCAAATGTTGATGAACTGTAAGCTAAAATCAGACTTCTTTTTCCTATGAAGCTTTTAATTGGTTGTGTGCATTGATTCAGGTAGTCACACGAGAGATGGGTAAGTCAATTTTAGGGGTTGAAATTCTAGCGGGCCCAGGGCCTGATTCTCTGAAAGCATTTACATTAAGTTCAAATTATGACATAGTTACATTTCAATAATTGCCTTCAAATGTCATTTTTTTAGTGATACGCCTAACTTTATCCTTGTTATATGTTAATGGCAGTTCTGGTTCTGTATGCTTGGATGTGATCAACCAGTCGTGGAGTCCAATGTTTGGTAAATGATTAGCCATTGCATGTTTAATAAGTACTTAATGTCATTTACTCAAATGGAATATTGTTTATATATGCATTTTTTCCGCCATTGTCCTTTTCCCTTTTAGCTCTTTCCAGGATTTCTTACCCGTGAACGATCATTGCCATTGCTGCAGATCTTCTAAATGTTTTTGAAGTTTTCCTGCCACAGTTATTACTTTATCCAAATCCTTCGGATCCTCTCAATGGTGATGCTGCATCATTGATGATGAAGGATAGAGAAAAGTACGATCAAAAAGTGAAAGGTGACAGTTATTCAGCATTCTTTTATCATCATTAAATGCATATTTATGTTGTTAACAGTAGTATGATGATAGTGATTGATATGAATTACTAGAAACACAAATCAATAAGTTCTGGCACTCGAATCATTGTTTATTCAACGTGTGTGCATGTCTGGGAACAAGAAGAAATTTAGAAGCAAAATGCTTAATTAGTTTCTGGCTATGAACAGAAACCACTAAAAGAAAAATGAAATGTTTATGCACCATAGTGAGTGACACGGTTCATGTTCTGATCCTTCTGAAAAGGGTCAACGTGCATGGATTGAGAGTGTGCGTATTCGTTATCCTGACAGAACATGAACTGTGTCATTCATTATGGTGCATAAACGTTAGTTTTGAAACTCTGGACCTACTAATCTCAGGCTTAGATGAGCTTTATGCTTCCCATAGAAAATGTCCCATGATTTGGAATCATATAACTTTTTCATTCTTGACACTGCTTCTAGATAGATGTATACTAAGAGTCTAAGACACTGCATGATCTGGGATCACATTAATCTGTTTTTCCCTGAGACTACTTTTCATTATAACATATGAAAGACAGAATGCTTTATCATTTTTATACATGGGTTACTCAAAAAGTCACTTGTTGCTAAAGTCTGATGGATATAATCTGATTTTGATTTTGATTTTGTGATCATTAACAGAATACTGTGAACGTTATGCTAAAAAGGAGAATATTACAAATTCCACTACAGAAGAGAGGAGTGATGAGGAAGATGTTACAGAGGAAGAAAGCGAATCAAGTGACGATGATATTGCCGGACATGTGGACCCATGATGCCCTTCTGGGGCTGTAGCAGCCTCATAGAGAACTACATAATAGGTGGCAACAAACGTGTGTTACATTTCACCTCCTTTGATGGTTAAGTTACACAACTCCCTTTAATATGCTTGTATAATCTTAAGTTACATAGGCTGTTGAGTGCAGTGTAGTAAAGACAGTAGGTATTGTCAAGTAATACATTTTGATGTGGAAGTACAAAGTCTCATTGATAATGTGAACAGAGGATGGATAATGTAGTCAAATGAGAACAATTGTTGTAGTAACGAATGTGATTGCAATTGGCAACTAATATGTCTTCTTGCGATGCTTGGTGTCAGTTTTTGTGTAACTTTGCTTCTGCAGTCTGGTCGACTACAGTAGATCATGCCAAGCACACGTTTCACTAATTACTGTAATAAAATATAACGGAAAGGCTCAAAATTGGGAAGTCTGTGATAGTTCCAGACTATATTCCTCTAACCGAGCAAGAAACACAAGCATAAACAATTGACTGAAAATGTATGTATTGATTTATTGATCACAATTGACTTGAAAATAACAATAATATGACACTAGAATTCGAGGTTTTAGCTCCTTTAGCCTTTTGGCTCAATTCACGCAGTACAAAATGCATGCTATCTTAGTCTCACACACCCAACGCTGTTTTATTCCGTTAGTCGACTAACTCTTTTCTCACTTTAGACAACATTACCCCTTTCCTGCAACTTGTTAGAATTACCCCTTACTCTTCCTTATCAATAACAGCCCCTGTAGCCTTGGACCTTCTCCTTTGATAAGTAAATTTAATTTATGGACTATGGGATCAAATTAACATGTTTTTCCCTTAGACTACTTTTCAATGTAACATATGAAAGACTGAATGCTTTATCATTTTTATACATATGTTGCTCAAAAAGTCACTTGTTGCCAAAGACCGATGGATATAATCTGATTTTGATTTTGTGATCATTAACAGAATACTGTGAACGTTATGCTAGAAGGGAGAATATTACAAACTCCACTACAGAAGAGATGAGTGATGAGGAGGATGTTATAGAGGAAGAGAGCGAATCAAGTGACGATGATATTGTCGGACATGTAGACCCATGATGCCCTTCTAGGACTGTAGCAACCCCATAGAGAACCATATAAAAGGTGGCAACAAACGTGTGTTGCATTTCACCTTCTTTGATGGTTAAGTTACACAACTCCCTTTAATATGCTTGTATAATCTTAAGTTACATAGGCTGTTGAGTGCAGTGTAGTAAAGAAAGTAGGTATTGTCAAATGATAAATTTTGATGTGGAAGTACAAAGTCTCATTAATAATGTGAACAACGGATGGATAATGTAGTCAGATGTGAACAATTGTTATAGAAACGAATGCGATTGCAATTGGAAACTAATATGTCTGCTTGCGATGCTTGGCGTCAGTTTTTGTGTAACTTTGCTTCTACAGTTTGGCAGACTACAGTAGATCATACCAAGCATACGTTTCATTAATTACTGTAATAAAATATAACGAAAAGGCTCAAAATTGGGAAGTCTGTGATAGATCTTGCTAATAATCCTCTAACCGAGCAACAAACACAAGCACAAACAATTGACTGAAAATGTATGTATTGATTTATTGATCACAATTGACCCGAAAATAACAATGATAGGACACTAGAATTCGAGGTTCTAGCTCCTCCAGCCTTTTAACTTAAATCACGTAGCACAAAATGCATGCTATCCCCGTCTCCCTCACACACCCCACGCAGTTTTATTCCGTTAGTCGGCTAACTAACTCTTTTCTCACTTTAGACAACATTGCCCATTTCCTACAACTTGATAGAACTACCCCTTACTCTTTCTTATCAGTAACAGCCCCTGTACCTTTGGACCTTCTCCTTTGATAAGTAAATTTAATTTCTGGACTATGGGATCACATTAACTTGTTTTTCCCTGAGACTACTTTTCATTGTAACATATGAAAGACTGAATGCTTTATAATTTTTATACATGTGTTGCTCAAAAAGTCACTTGTTGCTAAAGAATGAAGGATATAATCTAATTTTGATTTTGTCATCATTAACAGAATACTGTGAACATTATGCTAAAAGGGAAAATATTACAAATTCCACTACAGAAGAGAGGAGTGATGACGATGATGTTACAGAGGAAGAGAGCGAATCAAGTGACGATGATATTGTTGGACATGTGGACCCATGATGCCCTTCTGGGGCCATAGCAGCCCCATAGAGAACCACATAATAGGTGGCAACAAACGTGTGTTGCATTTCACCTCCTTTGATGGTTAAGTTACACAACTCCCTATAATATGCTTGTATAATCTTAAGTTACAAAGGCTGTTGAGTGCAGTGTAGTAAAGATAGTAGGTATTGTCAAGTGACACATTTTGATGTGGAAGTATAAAGTCTCATTGATAATGTGAATAGAGGATGGATAATGTAGTCAGATGTGAACAATTGTTGTAGTAACAAAAGTGATTGCAATTGGCAACTAACATGTCTGCTTGCAATGCTTGACGTCAATTTTGTTGTAACTTTGCTTTTGCAGTCTGGCCGACTACAGTAGATCATCCCAAGCACACGTTTCACTAATTACTGTAATAAATATAACGGAAAGACTCAAAATTAGGAAGTTAGTGATAGATCTTGACAATATTCCTTTAACCGAGCAACAAACACAAGCACAACCAATTGACTGAAAATATATGTATTGATTTATTGATCACAATTGACCTGAAAATAACAATGATATGACATTAGAATTTGAGGTTCTAGCTCCTCTAGCCTTTTGGCTCAAATCACGTATTACAAAATGCATGCTATCCTAGTCTCACGCACCCCATGTTGTTTAACTCCGTTATTAGACTAACTAACTCTTTTCTCACTTTAGACAACATTACCCATTTCGTACAACTTGATAGAAGTACCCCATACTCTTTCTTATCAGTAATAGCTCCTGTAGCCTTGGACCTTCTCCTTTGATAAGTAAATTTAATTTTTGGACTATGGGATCACATTAATCTGTTTTTCCCCGAGACTACTTTTCATTGTAGGATATGAAAGACTGAATGCTTTATCATTTTTATACATATGTTGCTCAAAAATTCACTTATTGCCAAAGACCGATGGATATAATCTGATTTTGATTTTGTGATCATTAACAGAATACTGTGAACGTTATGCTAAAAGGGAGAATATTACAAATTCCACTACAGAAGAGAGGAGTGATGACAAGGATGTTACAGAGGAAGAAAGAGAATTAAGTGACGATGATATTGCCGGACATGTGGACCCATGATGCCCTTTTGGGGCTGTAGCAGCCCCATAGAGAACTACATAATAAGCGGCAACAAACGTGTGTTACATTTCACCTCCTTTGATGGTTAAGTTACACAACTCCCTTTAATATGCTTGTATAATCTTAAGTTACATAGGCTATTAAGTGCAGTTTAGTAAAGGCAGTAGGTATTGTCAAGTGATACATTTTGATGTGGAAGTACAAAGTCTCATTAAAAATGTGAATAGAGGATGGATAATGTAGTCAGATGTGAAAAATTGTTGTAGTAACGAAAGTGATTGCAATTGGCAACTAATATGTCTGCTTGCGATGCTTGGAGTTAGTTTTTGTGTAACTTTGCTTATGCAGTCTGGCCGACTATGGTAGATCATGCCAAGCACACGTTTCACTAATTACTGTAATAAAATATAACGGAAAGGCTCAAAATTGGGAAGTTAGTGATAGATCCTGCCAATATTCCTCTAACCGACCAACAAACCCAAGCACAAATAATTGACTGAAAATGTATGTGTTAATTTATTAATCACAATTGACCTAAAAATAACAATAATATGACACTAGAATTTGAGGTCCTAACTCCTCCAGCCTTGTGGCTCAAATCACGTAGTACAAAATGCACGCTATCCCCCTTCACACACCCCACGTTGTTTTATTCCGTTAGTTTGCTAACTAACTCTTTTCTCGCTTTAGACAACATTACCCCTTTCCTACAACTTGATAGAATTACCCTTTACTCTTTCTTATCAGTAACAGCTCCTGTACTCTTGGACCTTCTCCTTTGATCAGTAAATTTAATTTCTGAACTATAGGATCACATTAATCTATTTTTCCCTTAGACTACATTTCATTGTAACATATGAAAGTCTAAATGCTTTATCATTTTTCCACATGGGTTGCTCAAAAAGTCATATGTTTCTAAAGACCAATGGATATAATCTGATTTTGATTTTGTGATCATTAACAAAATACTGTGAACGTTATGCTAGAAGGGAGAATATTACAAATTCCAATGCAGAAGAGAGGAGTGATGAGGAGGATTTTACAGAGGAAGAAAGAAAATCAAGTGAGGATGATATTGCTGGACATGTGGACCCATGATGCCCTTCTAGGGTTATAGCAGCCCCTTAGAGAACCACATAATAGGTGGCAACAAACGTGTGTTGCATTTCACCTTCTTTGATGGTTAAGTTACACAACTCCCTTTAATATGTTTGTATAATCTTAAGTTACATAGGCTGTTGAGTGCAGTGTAGTAAAGACAGTAGGTATTGTCAAGTGATACATTTTGATGTGGAAGTACAAAGTCTCATTGATAATGTGAACAGAGGATGGATAATGTAGTCATATGTGAACAATTGTTGTAGTAACGAATGTGATTACAATTGGCAACTAATATGTCTTCTTGCGATGCTTGGCGTCAGTTTTTGTGTAACTTTGCTTCTACAGTCTGGCCGACTACAGTAGATCATCCCAAGCACACGTTTTACTAATTACTGTAATAAAATATAATGAAAAGGGTCAAAATTGGGAAGTTAGTGATAGATCCTGCCAATATTCCTCTAACCAAGCAACAAACACAAGCAAAAACAATTGACTGAAAATGTATGTGTTGATTTATTGATCACAATTGACCTAAAAATAACAATGATATGACACTCGAATTTGAGGTCCTAGCTCCTCCAGCCTTTTGGCTCAAATCACGTAGTACAAAATGCATGCTATACCCCCTCACACACCTCACGCTATTTTATTCCGTTAGTCGGCTAACTAACTCTTTTCTCACTTTAGACAACATTGCCCCTTTCCTACAACTTGATAGAATTACCCCTTACTCTTTCTTATTAGTAACAGCTCCTGTACCCTTGGACCTTCTCCTCTGATAAGTAAATTTAATTTCTGGACTATGGATCACATTAATCTGTTTTTCCCTTAGACTACATTTCATTGTAACATATGAAAGACTTAATGCTTTATCATTTTTATACATGGGTTGCTCAAAAAGTCACTTGTTGCTAAACACCGATGGATATAATATGATTTTGATTTTGTGATCGTTAACAGAATACTACGAACGTTATGTTATAAGGGAGAATATTACAAATTCCATTGCAGAAGGTAGGAGTGATGAGGAGGATGTTACAGAGGAAGAAAGCAAATCATGTGAGGATGATATTACTGAACATGTGGACCCATGATGCCCTTCTAGGGCTGTAGCAGCCCCATAGAGAACCACATAATAGGTGGCAACAAACGTGTGTTACATTTCACCTCCTTTGACGGTTAAGTTACACAACTCCCTTTAATATATTTGTATAATCTTAAGTTACATAGGCTATTGAGTGCAGTGTAGTAAAGACAGTAGGTACTGTCAAGTGATACATTTTGATGTGGAAATACAAAGTCTCATTGATAATGTAAACAAAGGATGGATAATGTAGTCATATGTGAACAATTGTTGTAGTAACGAATGTGATTGCAATTGGCAACTAATATGTCTGCTTCCGATGCTTGGCATCAGTTTTGTCTAACTTCGCTTCTGCAGTCTGGCAGACTATAGTAGATCATGCCAAGCACACGTTTCACTAATTAATGTAATAAAATATAACGGAAAGGCTCAAAATTGGGAAGTCAGTGATAGATCCTGCCTATATTCCTCTAACCGAGCAACAAACACAAGCACAAGCAATTGACTGAAAATGTATGTGTTGATTTATTGATCACAATTGACTGAAAAATAGCAAGGATATGACACTAGAATTTGATGTCCTAACTCCTCCAACCTTTTGGCTCAAATCACATAGTATAAAATGCATGTTATCGTCCATTATTTGGGCAAGTTATATCGTCCTATAGTCACGTGCACATTGACAAAATAGTCTTCTCCCTGCTGCCTGCTTATAGGCTTACGAGATCTGAAAACGGACTCGTCCTGTTTACGGTATAACCTTCTGGTTATCCGTGCTGTTCTACGAAACTCTCGAGCCAATTGATTGCGCATTGCATTTTCGTATAGTTATGGATGGTGCATAATTGAGTGTTATGTGGTATATACCTGAATTGAATGGTTCATATATTATTGAAAATAGAGATTTTTGAAGGAATAAGATATTGATGATTTCAACGAT
>JAOQMR010114568.1:0-11451 GCA_027563865.1 Erythroxylum pelleterianum
GCTCTAGCATGCCACCCTCGCGGGGCACGGACTCGGATATCACCATCGATGTCGGGTTCAGGTCTTGCGGGAGTGGGATGTTACACGAAAAGTAGTATTAAGAGATAAGCATTGTCCTAATAATCATATAGTGTAATCTCCATTGTATGCTTTTTGTCTAGCTAAGAGAATTGTGTTATAGCTTATATGAGAGATTTCTATTCATCAATTCAATCCTTTATTTTGTAAAAAAAAACAATTTCTTTCTTGCTCTTAAACAAAGAGTGTTGGTTTCTTAAAAAGAGGAAGATGATTTTAAGATTGAGAGGAGTAGAAGACAAATGTGAAAGTAAACAAGTGGAGGTAATATAGAATAGTATTAAGAAAATAGATAGTAATAATAAAGAATAATAAAAAAAGAAATAAAAACATAAAATTTTTTTTGATGAGGTTTGAATAATAGGGTATGCGTACATTTTACAAAGCCAAAAACTGGTCAATTCAACTACTGAATAATTATGATGATGATTACATTATATATATATATATATATACACACACACACACACACACATACATACATATATACATATGTATATATATGCGTGTCTGTGTGTTTTTGTACAAACCATAGTTGGATCTTATGGTTTTTCTCTAGAATATAACAATGTCTATGACACATTCATTTCATAAAACAATGGATTCTCTTACTTCTTTGCATACTATAATATGAACTGAAATATAATCGTATCTTACGTCATGAATCTTTATGTCTTCTTCGTGTATAATACATGTATGTGACATGACCATTTATTAGACTGTGCTTCTTTCAAAAAAACCTTTGTCATACCAACATAACTCGTGTCTTCAACCTATGCCTTCACCTCTAATTATCAAAAAGAAATACGCCTTAGGCAATGCTCATATGCTAAGTTGTGTTCATCCAAAAGGATTCTAAAGCTAATTTCTTTCCTAAAACTCTAAGATTGAATGTCTATATATATAGCCTATACATAAAAATCTCTATCTTGGAAAATATACTCTTTATAGGATGAGTTGTATTTATGTATAAAACTTTGAGATATTAATCAAGTCTAAGTAATACTTGAAATTCTCCAAGCTAATCGTCATTATCAACATGTCAACTATACTCTCAAAAAGATGGACCTTTTCTAATAAAATCTATCTAGACGTAATCAACTTCCTTATTTTGTGAAATCTCACATCTAATGCTTTGTCTTTAACTATCACAATGCATTTGAACTCCACGTTGATTAATTCCTAACTCCTTCACTAGTATTGTAAGCTATAATACTTTTTAGCATTATTATGGCCTTTAGCCGTTATCATATACTCTGATTCATTTGTAAACAATGCAATCATAAACTATAATGTTGATTTCCAATAAATATACTCTATTGTAAGAGTGAAAGAATGCCCTGTAGCAGACCTCATATTATAATCTAGTGATTTGACATACCTGTCAAATACGTAAATATCCACTTAAATACTTCCTAATGTTGTCTTTTTGGTTATGAAATGAACTTAATGACCTTACTAATAACATGAGCCAAAATATATCCTTACAAAAAATATTGCATACATTAAACCTCCAATAATTCTAGCGTACATCTCCTTAGACATATCCTCAACCTCTTCATCTATTTTTGAGCACTATTTCAGGAAAAGCCTAGATTGATTTCCAAATGAGTGCTTACAAGTTTAGCCTTCCTCATTCTAAATATGACCAACTCCTTCTTAATGTATCTCAATTGAAAAAACCACATTTTTTTAGAGTTCTTATCCCTATGAATCTTCATTCCTAATATCTTCTTGGTAGCACCCAAATCCTTCATCCCAAATTCCTTTACTAATAAGATCTTTAGCCATTCAAATCATATACAATATTTACAATAACTAGTATCTCATCCATTTATAGTAGTAGAAAAAATTGATCCATCATCAATGATCTTAACAAATTCATAACATTCATACTAATATCCCTTATAGCTAATTTAAACCATATAAAAGTCAAATATTGTAACAGGTTCCATGAAGATTCAATTGTTGGAGGTACTCTCTAGGAGTCTGAATGATTCAATTGCTAGGGCTCCAAATTTTACTTTTCATTGGAGACGCAAAACTCTCAAACTCTCTCATCTTTTGTTTGCTGATGACTTACTATTGGTTTGTCATACTGATGTGGCCTCTGTTAATGTCTTGCTTGGTTGCCTGATCACTTTCTCTAAGTTCTCTGGCCTGGATATGAACCTGAATAAGAGTTAATTCTTCTTATCCTTTGATATGAATCATTGGTCCAATCATTTGGAAACTCTTTGAGCCTGAAAAGAGGTCACTTCCCTATGAAATAAATAGGTGTTCCTCTTTTAATAGGTAGATTGACTAGAAGGGATTATCTCCCCTTGTTGGAAAAAATAGATTCCAGAGTTAACAAATGGACGACTTTATCCTATGCTGGTAGGTTACAGTTGGTCATTTCTATCCTGTCTACCTTCCAGGTCTACTGAGCTAGCCATTTCATTCTTCCTGCTTTCATTACAAAGACATTAAGTCTAAACTTAGGAACTTCTTGTAGTCTGGGAAGGTTGAGTCAAACACTTATGCCAAGGTTAAATGGTCTGATCTTTGTAGACCTAAACAAGAGGGTGGCTTGGGTATTAAACACCTTTCCACTTGGAATAATGTTTTGTTAGGCAAAAGGATCTGGACCCTCTTCATTGATTGGGAAGCTTTGTGGGTTAAATGGGTTCACACCATAATTCTTAGAAGAAATAATTTCTAGAGTGCTCAACCTACTTGTAATAGCTCTTAGAGTTGGAGGAAAATAATTCAAGTCAGGAATATTCTAGGGAACCACTTTAGATTTAGGATGGGGAATGGTGTCACCACTTTCTTATGGCAGGACCAGTGACATCATTGAGGCATCCTAAAGGATCTCTCAACTCCGATAATTATTAACAGTTTAGAGCTCCTAATGAATGTCAAAGTTGTAGAAGTTATCATTGACAATAATTGGAACTGGCAAGCTACCACCATTGAGGTCATTCGGAGGCTAGAACCTTTAACCTATCAACCTGATCCTTCCCAACCGGCTAGACTAGAATGGATTGCCAACCCCTCTTAATCTTACACCAACATTTCAGCCTACTCTTTGTAGAGGCCCCCCTCTCCTAGAGTCCTTTGGTATAACTTGGTGTGGTATCAAGGTACTCTCCCAAGGCATGCCTTTATATTGTGGTTAGCTTTCCATAATAAGCTACAAACAAGAGACCAACTGTGTTATACTTTTGTCCTAAACTATTGCTCCCTTTTTTATACAGATAATGAATCTATTCGACACCTTTTCTTTGAATGTCCCTTTTCCAAATCAGCTTGGCTCCACTATCTTAATCATTTTCATCTAAACATTCCCTACCTCGTAAACATGCTCTTTATTCTAACTTGGTTCAATCAAACTCCGCGGCCCAATAACTTTGACATACACACCTTTCTTATCTTACTAGCTGTAGTTGTTTATAACCTTTGGGATGGGAGAAATCTCAGAACCTTCCAAGATAAAGCCTTGGACGTGGGGAGCTTCAACGCTAAAGCGATCTTCCAAGTAATGGAGCAGCTCTGCTCAAACACTGAGCGTAGGTAAACTGTGATATTTGGTTTTAGTTTCTCTAATATATTTCAAGTCCACGATGCAGTGGACTTCTCAACCTAGGAAAGCAACTTCAGCCAACCTTATGAGCATAGTATGGTTGACACCTATAAGCACTAGTGAAGAGCATGGTATCTCACCAAGCAACTTTCTCATACTTGGGTAATCCAACAGTAGTTGTCCAATGATCCCAACTTTTGTTAGTATAACTCGTCCGCAGGAGCAACTTGAGTGCAAGTAACTTGTCATATGGGAGTCTCTTCTTTGTGTAATTTTGCCTTTCCAAATGAAATTTTATAAATAAGGAGTTCACTTTTGTACATCCTATAACTTTGACTTATCCAATCAATAGTATTAAGCCAATCCAACTTTGGTCATGGGAGGTTGCAGAGTTGTTCCCATGAGTAAGAGGAATAATTGTAATAGGAGAACATATGTTTTTATAGATTCAAGCTCTTATTTACAAAGGGTATAACGATTAGATACGTTAGAGTTTTCCAATATCTTATCCATCTTGGTTAGTCTCCTTTTGATATCTAACCATAAGAAGAATAAGAATTTTAGGATTGCTTACTTATACTAGACGATTCTGTTCTACTAAGCTTTTAAGGATTTGATTACGAGGAGCTATTTAGAATATTTGTTGAAAAAATATAAGATGAATGCCTTAACCATTAAATTAGATCCTTACTATTAGAGTTAGGATTGCAATTTGGAATAATCTCCATTAATTCAAACCAAGTCCTTCTATTATAGCTCTATTAATATTAATTATCTCCTACAACCTCTTAACTATTGCACCATCTTGAAATGAGTCTTAAAGATTTGAGAAATTATTGATTATATAGAGTAGCCTATTGTTGCTCTAGTTATTAAACTACAAACATATGATAGAGCCTTCATCAAAAATATGCTTCAAATCTAATATAACTTACTCCCTTAGTTATAGAATATGAAGCAATATCCATATTTTTTTTAGTTTTTAGTCTAATATTCTAGAAGCTCTTCTTCCTTAATTATTAAGCATGGATCAATTTCACCCATAATCCTTTTTTTTCAACTATAATTCTTCATATTTCCTCCATAAGTATACACACATCGATCCATTTTACTTTGACAACTGATTTTCTTTTGAGATCTCAGGACCAAAAGAACAACCTAACATATTCTTTATTTTTTTAATCAGTATTTTAGGAAATGCTAGATATGAAGTCTTGTATATAAGCATAAAGTTGAATACTAAATTGATGAGTTAAAATTCGTCTATGAAAGAATGACTTTTGTTATACCAACTATTAATTCTTCTTTATAACCTTTCAATCAAAGGTAGGAAGTCCTTATAGGTTGGTATTTTATATGAAATAGGTATGATCAAATATATAAAAGCAAGGTGCATGGTATTAATGTCTAATAAGTTAAAGATATAACAAGAAAGAAAAGAACTAGGATCAGACCTTAAGAGAAGTAGCAAGTCATCAACAAACGAAAAATAAATTATCAATTTTTCATTTTTATGATCTTTAAATGAAAAAATGATTTTTTTTAATTTTGGCTTATGATATGTCAAACTAGTCTAGTAGGAACCTCAATATATAATGTAAATAAGTATAGAAAGATAGGGTCACCTTGCCGAAATCCATTAGAACTTGTAATGAATTTTGTTGGCTATCCATTTGAGAATATGCTATAAGGGAATAAATTTATGCATTGATCTAACCAATAAATGAATTTTTATGGAAAATTTTAAGTTTTTAATATGAATTTTCAATAAATGGAGTCAAAGGTTTTATAAATTTCCATCTTGATTGCGTAACTCTTTATGGAATGTTTATTAATATAATTTTGGAAAGTTTCTTAAGTTAATAGAATATTATCCTTAATTCACTACAAGAAAAATGTTGTTTAGCGATAGATATTACCGACAGAAAACCTAAACATTCCATCGGAAAGACAGTTTAGTGATGGAATTTAATGATGAAACAAAGCATCATAAAAATGACCGTAGGTAATAATTTTCGACGAATAACAGACTGTCCGTCGGTAAATTTTCCGATGGACAATGTATGTAACAATTAGTAAATATACAGATGATTGTTTCTGCGGTTGACCGTCAGTAAATTTTCGACGGTCAAATTTGTGCGTCGGCAGATTTACAGACGGTATTGGTTATTCCATCGATAATTTTATAACAACATTAATGATAGTTATGTTTGCTTTGTCGGTGAGTATACTGACGATTATTCTACGGCAAATCTTGTTAGTAAAGTTGGCAACGGAATTGGTTATCACTTATTGTCAATATTACCGATAGTTTGTTATTTTTCATTAGTAAATAGAATTAATTTTACCGACAAACTTTTGTTTTTCTTCAGTAATTTTTTTTATTTTTTTTAAAATCCCATCATTAAATTTTATTTGATGATCTAATGGTTGATGCATAATTTAAACAGATATGAATTATCTATGCGTAATATTTTGATTTATTTATATATTGAATTTGTTTAAACAGAAAGTTGATTGATGAAACAAAGTTAAAATTGTCTTAATTGATAATAAAAACATTAAATTGTACATAATAAGTATTTGTAATTCAAATGAAATGACTAAAAGTACACTATTGATTTGGTGACTGTGTATGCTCTTATTACTACGATCAGATGTTACCCCCTTCAACTGATCCATCTCATTACAGAGCTGAGCTTTGTACTCCATCGATTGTTGCAACTGACTTACCAATGTCTGCACTGTGCTCCAAAGCTCATGGATTGTTTCTCTTAACAATCCAGAAGAGCACAAACCTATTGAAAATGCATATATACCACATAGTTATAATATAATAGCTTGTCTTAATTGCTATTCACTTTAACACAGTTAAAATTAAAAGTGTTAGTAGACAATAGCTTGTCTTAATTGTTTTAACTATCATAGTTTTCTTTAAACTAGTGAAACTATGACCAACAACATTTAAGCCACAAAATCTCAAGTGCCAAGTAGCAATTCCAATAAGAATTATGGTAAGGTTTATAGTCATTGATAAACTACTTAAAATATGAGGAAGTAAAATAAATTACTAGAACACAAGAGACTAATGATTCAACCATCTCCTAAGTCCTAGAATTATGTACATTAATATTGTGTAATATTTAGTTGATTTGCTTTTAGTTAAAGTCACTTAGAGTATATAAACAGGTAGATATACATCACATTATATACACACAAAAATAGCACTTATACATTTCTTCTTCGTTCTTTATTTCGGTAAGACCTCAACCAATATCCTATATTAAAGTTTCTCAAAACCCCTAAAATCATTCATTTATCAATCCCATCATAAAACAAATATACGTTCATACCACAAACTTAAATTTACATTAACAATACTTAAAACTTAAAGCCACAAACCTTAAGTTCATACCACAAACAAGTTTCAGTTGATGCAGGCCTTTTACATAAAAATTGCAGCAAGTTAAAATGGGAGGCTCAAACCACAAACAAATACCCAAATTTAACCAAGTACAAAAAAACCTAGTAAATAACAAAACCCACTTACCTAAACTGACACGTAGAAGAAGTCACTGAAACATGTGAAGGAAGAAGATGACGGAGCTAGAGTAAGATGATGGACAAAGAAGATAACTAAAATAAAGGAAAGACGACAATGACAATCAAAGCAGTGCAAAAAACATAGTAATGAACAAAACTCAACGACATCATTAAAAACAATCAAAGAATAAAATGTTACCTTAACTGACGATTAAAGGAAGACGACGACGATGACACACGATGGGTGAGCGACGGCTAGGAGAAAAGATGGTTAACTATACATAAAAACAAAATATCATCCTTAAATGATATGTTGTACATCTTCGATTTCTCACATTTTATAAAAAAATAGATGGGAAATCCTAAAGTAAGCTAGATAGGAAATCCTAAAAGCTAGAATAAAGTTCCAATTGATATAATCAAAAGCTTTGAAATAAATAATCTTCATATTGTAACTTTAAGTGTTTTCTTATAGTAGTTTCTGGACTTAGATCATCTCAACATCATTTAAAAACCTAAAAAGTTAACAAATTAACTCATCATCATGCTATATATTCTCATATTAGCATAAATGAGTGATGCAACACCTAATATTAAGTATATGTAAAATGGCAATTTAGCAACTAAAAAAATGTTAAAATGTATGGATTTGGCATAAAAGGCTTAGACATACAAGCATGGACCTTATCTCTAACCTCAACTCTAAATAACTTTTCAGTAAACTTCCAAGGGTAAAATTTTGCAAGGATAAGATTTATGGAGCTTTCTAAATAGGAAAACAAACCATAAGATCTTTCAAGAATGAAAGATTAGGAGTGACCATAATAGGAAGTTTGAGAATTACATTTGTGCTTATCTTTACTTAGACAAGTCAATACTCAGGGTAATTGAAGTCTTATTATTGACTAAATGAGGTCTTAATTCATAGTTTTAATAATAACAAAACATATTAATATTAATGAATTTATTTTGTTACTATTAGTAGCTTTATTATAACTAAATCAAGTAGCATATGAAAGATAAGGATCGATGGAATGACAAATTGAATAAAGAAATCAAATAGATCAATTGAACAATTGAACAATTAAGTGATGAAGAAAATGAATAAAATAGAGCACGTGCACAATTTAAGTGAAGAATCAATAATAAAGAAGAATCAAGCATATCAAGACTTAACATAATATTGTACTTGTTCCTATAACCTTATTTTTGTTATTCCAATTAATTAAGAGGTCAATCATTGCATAATTATTTGTATATATGTGACTTTTTGAAACAAAGTACATATATTTTTGATAACAAATGAATGACTGGGAGAAACTGGCTTCCACCTATATGAAGTGGGAAATTGGAATTCATTGTCAATATGTATGTATGTATTATTAGACATGATAGAGGCAATCTTAAGAATTGAGTGCATAAAATCTATATTAAGGAGAATTTCTTATAAGTAGATGCTTGCCAACTATTTAATATTCCAAATAAGCTTCCTTGTCCATAATAATTTGCATTTGCATTTATCAATTATATTTCAATATTATTACCTTATCTATAATTTTTTTCTAACGTTGGATGAATATTATTGGTCAAAAAAGAATCGTGTTGTTGAATTGAAGCCTCCAGAATTCACATTGAAGGTTAAAAGATCTAAGGGTAAGAGAATATACAAAAGAACTAAGTAAAACCAAGTAAATAAAAGGCATCCAGGAAGGAATTTCAAGTAGCATGTGCAAGATTTGTAGTAACTTGGCCACAACAAGATAACTTGATTAAGTAGAGTCCAATAAAGTTATAGTCAACAAATTGCACCAATAATATGAAGTTAGAGTAGCTAACATTCAGCCAATCATTGTCTCAAATGAAGAAGCTTCGATTGTCAAAAACCATCTAAACTCTTAAGAACATTAATAAACTATGTAAAAAAATGAACAATGCAACGTGAGCTTCAGTGTTGTCTTTATGAGTGTATTCTACCTCATAAGTATTGATTGACAGTGACCCTTTACATTTTTGCAAGCTCTTATTCTATCAAAGTAAGTAGTAATAATAGGTAAACCTTAAATCTTACATAATTTTTTTCAAAAGAGGAGGAAGAATATAAAAAAACCCTCTTGTATTTAAAATAACACAACATATATATTTATATACACAAGAATAAGTTGACGGTAGCATTGAAATAAACATAAGATATCTATACTTTCACCAAATCATCACTTTTTTTTTCAAAAATGCTAAACCAAAAACAAATGATGACGTTTACGACTAAAATTTACCAATGGACTACCGTTGGTAAACTCAAAACTTATTTACTCTGCTAAGCATTTCCGCTTTCGTTACCAACGGAAATTTCTTACCGTCGCTATATCCTATCGAAAAATTTACCAGGATGATTTTCGTCCATATTTATCGAAGGATATTTTTCCGTTGCAAATTGAAAATTTTCCCGACAATTTTACCGACGGAACATGATTCTCCGTCATTAATTTTCGACAGTTCCATTTTCGTTGGTAATTGTCCATCACTAATAACTAATTTTCTTGTAGTGATTTACCTCCTTTTAATGAATTTCCCTAAAGGTGGATGGATATGGGTTCCCATAATATCCTTAAGTCATAAGGCTAGTAGCTTTACTATGATTTTTGTAAATCATGTTGTAGTAAGATATAGGCCTAAAATCACTAAGAGAAATATAATTTATTGACTTTGGGATAAAGCTAATGAAAGAATTAATAAGTTCATTCAAAATCTTATGTTTTTCTAAGTAACTCTAGAATAACTGTAGTGACTATATGTTTAGTATGATTCCAAGTATTTTGAAAGACATAAGCATTGTGACCATCCAGATATGGGGATTTACATGGTT
The DNA here is from genome assembly GCA_027563865.1 of Erythroxylum pelleterianum. Lineage (NCBI taxonomy): Eukaryota > Viridiplantae > Streptophyta > Magnoliopsida > Malpighiales > Erythroxylaceae > Erythroxylum > Erythroxylum pelleterianum. The sequence goes on from JAOQMR010114568.1 coordinate 10,053, forward strand.
TGAGGTCAATAAATCATTTTCTACATTTGCAACATTAAAGGGCTTAAGCATGGTTTATGCTTCAAAGGTGGTACTAATGAAATATTTAAGAACCTAAAACTAAGAGTAGATGTTATAGTATATATTAAGGGCGTTTATGAAATAATAATGTTTTTTAGTAATTTTTAAGCTTAAGAATAAGCCATATGTCCATTTGCTTTATGAAGAGAAGACATCCTGCTGAAGCTTTTCCTTGAGAGACCTTATTTATGGAAGAAATGACGTGCTTTTATCTCCATTAGTTAAACATTTTCATAATCTTTACTTAAGTAGTGAGCAATTCATTTTCATAACTTGGACGTAATTTCGTAGAGCTATCTTTTGTGCCTCTTGTATTGCTTCATCTGTAAGTGCTTGATAAAGATTGTATTGAGCCTGTATTACCTTGTGTTATTTTAAGTGTAGCCTATTGTGCATTGTTATAATTCATGAGATTGAGTTTCTTAAGGCCCTTGTTAACCGTATGTAGTTTCCTCACACAAATGAAAATTTTGGACCCCTTAAAATCTTGGCTTAAACCTTTTATAGACTATAACTAAACTAGCAGAAGATATAGTTAATAAATCTTCGGACGTAGTATGGGTCACAGAATGAGATGAACTGCTAGTACAATGTGTTTCACCTAAGACACAATCAGTATAGAACTTACATAGATAGTTTAGTCAAACTATAAAAGAAACCCAAATTGGAACACATGCATACCTGATTGAATAGACATAGAGTTAGACCCCGAACCTTTTTGTAAGCTAGGATTATTTAACGAGGAACTATTGGCAATTAGTTATGTGTAAATAAGAGAAGAAATTGTGAGATTGAAATGAAATGGAAAGAGATTTATTGAATCAAAAGTCATAGGATTGGTTAAAGTGTTTAAGTTGGAAAATTCTCTGAACATAGTTCAGTATTTTGAGAAATTCGGGAGCTATAGAGATCCGATTGAGTTGATTCTTGAGGCTAAATAAAATTGAGGTATGGGGCTGCAAATCATGTGAAGGAAGTGAATTTTAATTTAGCTTATAAGATTGTCAATTTTCAGATGGAAATAAAGTGCTGGAAAATGTGTTAGCAAAATGATAGTCTGAGATGTTTGGACTATAACTCTTGATGTAGTGCTCCAAATTAAATGGTTTTGGTGTCATTAGAAAGATAAGACATTAAGGAACATTTCTTTAGAAGGAAGTTTTGGAAAATTCCTTTAATTTGATGGTTAGAAAATGTCTTAAAGTAAGCATGTGCTAGAATGAGCTTGAGGGGCATTTTAGGGACATCACTTAAAGGGGTTGGGTTTTAAGGCTTAAATGGAGGGGCTTATTGGTCATTTGGGCTTGAAATTAGAAGAGAAAAAGGGGGAAGTGTCGTG